>JANBQS010000229.1:0-25519 GCA_027577415.1 Coemansia sp. RSA 922 | reverse complement strand
GGTAATAAAGCTGAATCCGCTTTAGCAAGCGGGCGTGGTGTTTCCATAGCAGCAATTTAAAAAAGTATTCCACTACTCTTCAGCGTAGAAGTATCACACACAAGAAAAACTATAAAGAAGAAATTACACAAAACAACAAAAAACACAAAACAGAAATATTTTTTTTTCCAACCTTTTGACCTGCACACGTATCCAATCCACAAAAAAAGAAAGCGGCTCGGTCAGCTCGAGCCGATACATACAATGCGAGTTGATTCACAAAGTTCCTACTGGTGAACGGCGGGGCTTTAAACCCCGGTCCGTTGAGAACAAGAGAAATGACAATACGCTATGCAAATGTTGTCCACCTGTGATTAGTGGTTGAGTGGTACAAGTTGTGTAGTAGCTATGAATCACGCTGGTCATCATCCGCAAAACATGTTAGAGTAATTATAATGCCCACTGTATGCTTTTTTTGAAGACAAACACCCCCATGCAATTAATTGGTTTAGTATCGAGAGAAACAAAGTTTTTAATTGGTGGTAGTATATTAGACAAATGTAATCGTTGTCCTAAAATAGAAACTCAGTAACGCGCATAATTTGTACCTGCCCTGCCCCTTTCTGGTTGTGGCTGTCCTTCGACAATTGACCAAATAGCTTCGATCTGTAGTTTCGCCGTAGTCTTCCAATCCTCTCCCTTGGCTATCTCGTAGATAAACATATTTAAAATCATGGCCGACCTTTCACAAGGATTAATACCGTTCCGTAGACACCACTTTGCCCAATACTCCCACATCGAGTCATAGATGTTGCTTGTACATCTACTGAACTGCCCAAAGTATGCAGTAATGGCAGAGCCGGAAAGGCGCAGGCTCATAAGACCACGACGAATAACTTTTCGACGAGTAAACATGTCAGGTAGCGCCGCTGGCATTACATATTTTGGGCGAGCCGCGACAGGTATGGCCAAATCAGCTGCTGGGCGATTTCCAATGCTATCTACGCCTTCTCCTGGCATAGTATTTGACTCTATCAAATTGGCAGATTCGGCGGCAACCAGTTCATCCTCTCTCCCAGCATCACGATTATAAAGTTGTTGTTGCTTTTGGCTCACCAAAGTCTCCGAGTTTCTATGCCCACGGCTGTACTGCTGGCTGCGCTTACTAGATTTCTGTCGACTGACCCGACCACCCTGTCGATGCTCTCCCAGGTTAATGCGCTGCGTTGTGTCACTAATGGGAACAGCTTCCCCAGTATCCAACACTGCTTCTGACTCGACTGCCATGTCTTGCTTGTCCCTGTAAGCACCGCCCTTTTCTCCGAGCCCATTGGTTTCCTCATCACTGCCTTGGTTGCGCGAGTCTGTCAACGTAGACCAAAGGGTAGCACATAGCGTGGCAAAAATGGCACTCGCTTCCTCAAAATGTTTCCGATCGACTTGCGCACTATCGAGCGCAGATTGTAAAAATCCGACGCCATAAGCTGCCATTGTTGCCGCTTGCCGAATAACTGCATCCGCAGAGAGGCTATTATCGAGCTCAAAACTTCCTGTACCAGCGAACGCGTTTGTATTTCCATTGAGAATGTTGGATGATGGTGCGAGGCATGACTGACTGGGCGGATACTGCTCACGGAGCTCAGTCCATGTCGATTTTTTAGAGCCGACATACTGTACCATCTCGTTTATACGTGTCACTGGAAGGGGCTCAATAATGCCATCGCCATTGTCGCCCCTGATACTATTGACGTTTTCTTGTGCAAATAGCGTGCTAACGCCCTCCCGAGGATATCCAGAGTTGTTAATGTAATTATTTCCTGCGATGCTCTCCATGTTAAATGTAATAAATTGAAGGGGAAAACCTTTAGAAGTTAATTGTAGTGTTAAAGTAGGTCAAAGGTGTTGATGAGAGAAAAGGAAAGAAATAAGAAGATATCTGAACCCGCAGCCAAAAATAAGAACCCTCATCATTTTTTGTTGGGAAGTGTGGCTTTCTTGCACCTTCTGCGCGCTGATTCGATTAACTGTGCAACTACCGCAGATATTTATTCTTCCCAAAGTGCAAGACACACCAACTCTCCCCTGCCGATAGTCGGCGAACACCAGCGTTCTGCAGATGCTCTCTAGTGCACAGGTGTGTAAAGGTTAGCCCAAAGAACGCCACGCGCTGGAGACTATTAAAATACATATTGATTATATTATTATATTCAGTATTCATGTTTTGCTACGCTGCAAATAATGATTTGACTTTATTTTGGATTGCAGACCACTTCATAATCTCGCACCTTATTTTCTGCGAGACCACGGAAGCAGCTCCTGTAGATTTATTCTTCTCATCTTTACATCTAACATTTAATATAGTTATTTGAACTGTCTTGAAAACCCTATTCGACACTACTGCTGCTTAACTTCAAGAAGCGCTGGACAACAGCGACTGAGACCACAAACCATCTAATTTGAAGGGGTCAATGCACCACGTCTATTGGACTACCAAATATTTGGAAATTCTTGGCTGGAATAATACTCTTTTCGTTTCACCCGGCTTACTATTGCTGATATTTCATTTGGCGCTTTGCTTTCTGCTCTAAATGATCGAAGACTGACAAGACCTAGTAAAGAGATTCCTCATCTCGCAGTACCAGGCACACAGGCTAGGGCTCAGTTTATTAGCCCTAGAATCCAGCTGCCTATATCTAGTTTTGTCGCTGCTTGTTTGGAGATATGGCTAATGTCACAAATTCTTATATATATCGAATGCATGGCTCAATGCGAATGGCATGTGTCAACAAGGCAAGTGTTCTGCTTCTTTGCTGATGTGTCATTTGATTTTATAGATGCAGGTGCATATTCGCAGATGATTGCGCGTAGTTTACAATTACCTTCTTTGCAGGTTTGAATACAGCGAATATGGAACGCCCCGTGTCTTTGGGGTTGGTGTTTATAAAAGACAAGGATGTCATCCAGACAGTTTGGCAACACAAATCCTTATTGCCTTTATTTACATACTCCATACCCCACTTTCTCACTTCAAAATATCGACCATTAGATGAAGGACACCAGTAACAGCTGTGACGTTGAAAGTAATGCCCACTTTATTTGCCCATTATGCGGCTATTTTGGCAAAACCCCTATGGAGCTCGCGTCACACTACGAGAGGTACCATCCCAAACTATTGACAGATGACGATTGAGAGTTGCTCTTCAACTACGTCAGTCTTGTCAGGTAAAAAATGCCTCGGCTCTTTAAACTGGACTGCAGCATGTACTCCTTTAGCTAAGAAATAATCAATACACAACCTGTCTCGACAAACAGTGAAAAGCAGCATATGCGTCAGTAGCAAGTTCTGAAATATTGACTTTCTACTCAAACGGGGCCAGCATTATCTTTTTTAAAAATCTTGGCATATTTTCCGCGGTTTATAATCCTTGCGCCGACACACGAGTTGCTGTTTGGATTGCACATTGCTGAAGTCACTCACATAGCACTCGCAATACACATCATATAACTTCAACACTGCCGTAGCCAATTAGGAGTTTGTTACGAACCTTGCACTTGGTGAATACGCGCGACAGATGACCTAAGTGCATCCATATGACAATAACTTTGCTTCAGCACTCTTGGTACTCGGTAACCATGCTTGCATTTGAATCCGGACGGCGTCACCTTGGATATATCAATTGGTGATACTGCTCATTTTGGTGTCTTCTATGGCATTGACTTTTGAGCTCTTCCCATTTCTTTTTGCTTCCTCTTCTGCTGCAGTTCCCTTTTCTGTTTTCGTTTTTACAGTGGCTCGACGGGTAATTCCATTTGTAGGCAAGAGATAAATATAGCGTATAATAGAATGTAAATGTAAGCCTACTAGTGTTAAAAAGCCAGTGTTTTTTCAGAGCCAACGTTCACTAGACCGAAATACGAGTTTATGGCATTTTCCTCCCTGCTTCTCCACTTGCCCGAAATGATTAACCAAGTCGATATACATTCCCAACTATAACAAAATATAAATTACAACTACACTAGTCCCAGCTGCAATTCAGCAGGGAAGGGCATTCCCAAGAGGTTGGAAGGAATACACTGGACAATAGGATAGGAGAAGGGCAAGGCAGACAATACCCAGGGTGTAATTCATAGTTGGATTTGAAGCAAATCACAAGTCACCTTTCCGTCTGCTCATGTCTTTGACGAAAAGGAGCAAAGTGCGCACATCAAATTGCCTAAACAGAAACATTCCATCTCGGAACTTATGTAAAAGTCCACATCTTGATACTCAGGCTTTGCTTGAAAGGAAAGGGGGAAAATAGGTGTCCTCTTTTTTCTTGTTTTTTTTTTGCATTCAACGGTAAGAAAGTGGAGCAAAGTATGCACAGTAAAGTGCTTGCAAAGAAATATAGCTAGTCGAATATTGTCACTTTGTAGTCCACGCCCAGAGACGTCCATTGTAACAAAGAATGAACACGTTATTTCTGGTTATTTGCATCGTATCTGGGTACTTGCCGAGTAAATTGCTAGTGTCAGTCTATGTGTCCTCTGGCTTATTCCTGCATTATACAGGGGAAATTACCTTTCCCATTCTGCTATATAAAGCAAGCTGCTGCCACTCCTAGCTACATTCAGAACATCTACCAAGCATATCACCCATCTCAGTCAAACTCATATTTGCTTACTCTGATTATCTAATTCAATTATGCCATCTCATTTCTATGCTGTTTCTTTTGGCTATGGTAACAGTATTGTAGTCCATAAAGCCTGTGTCAATAATGGACAGATTACTCCGCAGGTGATGCTTTCTGTTTCAAAGGCATGTAATATATCAGAATGTCCTAGCAATCCCGTTTTTGGAGAGACAATGGGAGAATTCAAACCCAGTACAGGATTTTGTAATAAATATGAGAATGTCTTTATATTCTTTGGAACGAATGACTCATTAAATAATGCTAGCAATGTCATTTATAATGGATTGGACCTATTTGCCCATGTTAAGACTCTAGCACTCAAGTGCTCAGCGTAGGTCATTGCCTTAATTTTGCCTAAATGGGATTCCTAACTTGCATTAGCACATTTGCTTAAATCCTCTATTGTTACAGGAAATTAAATCTGTCATTGCATGTTGTGGCGATCAGTGGCCTATTAGATTGGTGGTCTACCACTACTTATTACATGTGCCTTGTTTAACAGCCTGCATACAGTCTTGTTAGTAAGTTTATTTATCTACTATTTGTTTGTAGTGTTATTAAACATAGTAAGCTGAGAGAAATAAACACACAGTGCCAAGGTCAGTGAAGAACAGAGGCTGTGAAATAAATATGTAATTTCTTTTTAAGCACTCTGTCATTCGCTAAAGGTGGAGTAAAGTGGACATAGCAAGCTGTTCTGTTGGAAAAACTTCATCTCGGAAATAACCACACCTATAAGGCGTGGTTGTTAAAGGTAAAATAAAGGGAGTAAATTGCCAACGCCTTTTTTCTTTTTTTTTTTTTTTCTTTACCTAAACGCAAGTAAAAGCAAAGCGCGCCTAGAAAGCTGGCAAAGGAAAGAAACATGGCAATTCAGAAATTTAATACCAGAAACCACATGTCCGTGATGTGCCTTCTTTGAAACAAAGTAAGCTCATTTATTATTTCTGATTACTTTCTCTATTTCTGAATACCGTCCAAAAAATGCTAGAATGTAGAGTGAACCCTCATTTGGCTTTTTCCTGCAGAAAACAGAGGATGGCTACGTTTTTTCTCTGCTATATAAAAAGCAAGCTGCTGCCACTCCTAGCTACATTCCAAACACACACCACAACTCAACTCTCCCAACGCTAATATACTCTAGTTCAATATGGGTTTCCCCACCTCTTTTTTTTATTATTACTACGCTGTCACCTGCAACTCTCTAGGGTTTCCAGAGATTAGTGGACAAGTTGTAAGAGATGAGAAACCTATTGGTGAGGCAGTTGCTTCTCTTGCTGGACAAGTTAATCGAGATGCTCAAACAGTGAAGGAAATTAATCCATCCCCAATTATCATGAGTAATTATGTCTTTGTACCACTTAATTGGTACAAAGACAATGTGACAAACCAAGAGCAAGACTTATTTTTATACTTTGGCACTGAGTTAGAGAAACTGAAAAGTTGGGAGTACTGGCAAACATGTTATGGAAATAACACCTATAAAGAGCTTGAGAGGCTAGGAGGAGAGTACATTAACAAGTAAAGTGATTAACCCACTATGCTAGCTTTAATTTTTAAAGAAATTTTATTTGCCATTCGCTCAGGACATGCCTAACAATTTAAACACTTGGTTATATTAAGTGCTTAGATGTGTTCACATGTTGTTAATTCGGGCTACGCCAGCAATAACTATTGAACCAACTATATTCTATTCCTTTAAATAAATTAGATTTACCATAAACGTTATATTAGAAAGTATTTAGTTTGTAAGTGAGCTTCCACGTCCATCCTCTTAAGACTTTATTTTTATTATTTAGTTCTTGTATGTCATGTCACAGGAGATATCAGTTGACTGTGATAATCAGAGCATTTAGGTTTTGTATTTGTTGTATTTGTTGTAGTTGGTTGGAGAATAGGAATGAATGTAGGGATTTTGAGAGGTTATTTCTTGGTGAAGAAACAACAGAAGCAGCACCAATGCTTTGCCTCTTTTATCTCCTCGCCACAACATATTAAAAAACAATAAAAACTTTACATCAAATATCATCCACAAACGCCCCCCCACATATTACAAGTCTCTCAGTCGTGTGGATGCACTGAGCTGCAGCCAAAGGTGGCCGTGGGGATTGCTGAGTGGGCCAGAAGCTATGGCGTGCTCCTCCTCAAGGTGGAGACAGAGGTTACTTAGTTTGCTATTACTTTATCCGCTTATATACTCTATTCTATTTGCTCATAAAACCTACTCACTAACACCCAAGTCGCAGTTTACCTCTGACGTCACTCACAAAACTCTAAACCAAGTTTGTAAATCTGACTGATCGTTCAACAAGGGGACTGTGACCCGATTCCCCAAGCGCTAGCGAACGCACAACGCGGCGTAAAGCAATTATGAGTGACCTTTCTAAGCGTATGTATACTAAACTAAAATTTTACACCAAGGAGTAAATGACAAAAGTGCCCAGCTACAATTGGCTACCAAGTGCTGGCAATATAGACATGGTCTGAATTTGCGGTTGCCACTTTGTGATAACCTTTTATATCGCTGATAATAACAGCGAGCTGAATGTTGGATGTAACTCCATCGACTCTCGTGATTTTACTGCTTTGATCACTTACAAGATTTAACACATTTCCAGAAGATCCCCCATCCTTCTTTTATGTGTGTCCTTTACCAACAAACATTTCCCTTTATCCATATTTACCTTCTTTACTTTTTGACTTACCATGCCTACAAGCAACAAGCATAAGCGTGAGCGACAGAAGAAGCAGCTACAGAAGCATAAAAGGCAGCAGCAGCAGCAACACGATATCCAGGCCAGTGCAGGAGTGCCCGATGTCGAGCCCCATGTCGTCATCCTACGACTTGTCTTCACGTACCTGTCGCCCAAGCCTTTACTTAACAGCTTTGGAACACAGTTACTGGAGCATCTGACAAGCCTTCAGAAAGTTGCTGGCGTCAGCCGCCAGTGGCGCTCAGTTGCCTTACCGCTATTCTACAATGTAGCAGCTGTGGTTCTCGTAGAGTCACACATGAACACTAACGGGATCGGTGGTCTGTGCCGCGATGACGACAAGATAAAGATTCTCTCCAATGTGCGCCTGATTCGTGATATGGATCAAGTCGATAACATCAGCGAGATGCGTATCGTTTTGCAAGGCAGTTCGCTGGCGGCAAGCGAGCTTACTAGCATAATAGAATATTCGGGGATCGGCGAGTCTGTGTGGCCCAATGTCGAGCGCTTGCAGTTCGATATGTTCCTGTATGACGGAGTATATCCATTGAGGCCAGATGGAGGCAGTGTTCGTGTGGACATGGAGCCGCTCAATAAGCTTCTGTCGCAAGCTCTGCCGGCATTGCGCGAGATATCATTTGAGGGATCAAACGCTTACAATCTGTATGGCGGCGTTTCGATCAAGCAGCTTATTGTTGAGCGCCTGTATGGGCCAACTCCCCTCCGAGTACTGAAGATTGAATCCAGCCGCCCCCTGGATCTTGGAAGGCATGGCGGCCAGCGATCAAATAAGCCGCTTGGGCTCGAGCGCCTGTGCATGAATTGCAAAGATCCTTCGGATATTGTGGACCTGCCATGCACGTTGGCCAGTAAGCTCATCGAGTTTTCCTTTACTTCATCATTCGTCGATACTATCTGGAACGCCTTTATGCCCGATGACGGGCACCGTGGACTCGTATTCTCCAGCTTACAGTCCCTGACTCTGACCTTTACCATTGTCGAGGCCATGGTTCGCTTGCTGCCCATTTTCAATATTCACGATACCCCGCTCTACCTGAGTTCGATGAGATTTGGCAAGCCGCTTTTTCCCATTCTGACTAGTCTCGATATTCGCTGGTTTCCGCAGGATCTTTGCCGGTTTCTAACTCTATTCGCCGTTAGCCCGATTTCCAAACTTACTATTTGCAGCGTAAAGCGTCGTATGCCGGAGCAACTCATTCTCTCGCAGTTTCGTAGCCTGCGCAGTCTCAGCGTGTTGTACTATGACGATGATTTCTCAGGCGGATTGGGCTACGCCGATGCCAGCCTCACAAGGGTATTTTCCACTACCACGGCCAATCTTCAACACTTTATGCTAGCGACAACTACGAGCGGTTTGATCAAGTCTCATATAAGGGCACCAACGTTTGCGAAAAGCCTGGTCACGTTGACTTTGGACGGCTGTATAAGCCTACGTGAAGTAGAGCTTCTGCTGCCCATGTTCTCCAGTCTGCAAAAGCTACGCCTCAGCGCAATCATTTGTCCGCCGATATCTTCATCGGCCAAGGTTGTCCAGGAGTGTCGTGCCTTGAACACCCCGCGGCCATTATTGCCTCTTAACAAGTCGCTACGGCTTCTGCGGGCTGAATATCTCAAACATTTTACGCCGGTACCTGATTGGAAAAACACCAGAATCCTTCCGCAGGACATGGCCTCTGAGGAATTAGTGTACCGCGGTCTCCTGCTCAAACTAGTGACTCGCCTTCCCTTGCTCGATACGCTTCAGGTCAGCGACATATCCTTGGGCGCTGTTGAAGATTGCATGCATGCGCTAGCCGAGTCGGACATTGCTCCCCAGTGTGTCAGCCACCTGAGGCATCTTCGACTCATGACACTTGGCGATTAAGTCAAAATGTCTCTATTAATTATAATTTACCTCGGTTGAGTGCAAGCTCCGCAATAAATCAGCCATTTATGCAATCTAATACTTTGGATATTAATAGTCTTATCTGTGGAGAACTGAGCAATGACGTATCAAATGTTTCAGTTTCAAACGGATTGATTTTTAAAAAAAAAAAAAAATTCACATTGCAGACGTGTCTTATTGTACTTTGCTTGCTTGACTTTTATTTTTACCTTTTTCACAATGACTATTTTAGCTAACCAGCCGCCACAGAGGACAGGAGCCGTTTTGGGCATTGCAGCTATTCTCCCAGACGAGCTGTTGCGTTCAATCTTTGGATATATGTCACCGACAGAATTGGCAGACCAAACGGGAACCTTGCTGCTGAAGCACTTGAAAAGCTTCCAACAAATAGCTGGCGTCAGTCGCCGTTGGCGGGCAGTCGCAAAGCCGCTATTCTACCGGGTAGCAGTCGTAGTTTGTGGCGAGTGTGTTTTTCGTGACTCCAAAGCAAGAAACAAAAATGACATTAGCCACGACAGCAGCAGCGCTGGTGGTGACGACGGCACCAAATACAGCTTCAGTGGCATGAGTATCTACAGAGATGGCTCTATCGACCACTACACCCATTATCCGACGGTACGCTCAAACATTCTCTTGATTCGCGATATCGACCAAGTCAACAACCTACACGAGTTGTGCATCACCATTCAGGACGTGGCACTACCAGCGAACAGACTCTTGTGTATACTGAGGGACGTGGGGCTCGGCGAAAGTGTGTGGCCTAGCGTTGAGCGTCTGCAATTCAATATCATCGACTATTACGGAGACACTCAAGTGTGGCTATATGAAGATTGCCAGCCTGAGGACATGGTGGCGCTCAACGACTATCTCTCGTGCGCCTTGCCGTCACTACGCGAGATATCTTTCCAAGGGACTAGCGCTCGCCACCAGTATGGTTACATTCCGATCAATCAACTTATCGTTGAGCGCCTACATGGACCGAACCCACTACGTACTCTACACGTTGACTCTGGCTCTGTTGTCGAGATATGTCATCCCCAGGGCAAAAGGCAGCATGCTCCAATTGCAATTGAGCGCTTGAGTCTTGGGTGCATACACGATATGTCTGAACTGGGCTTTGACTCTGTGCGAGCTAGCACCCTCGTCGAGTTGACGCCGAATGATGTGCCTGCAGATGGGATATGGAATTACTTTGTGGCCGATGGCGCGCCAAGCTCGCTCGATGGCAAACTGGTGTTTTCTTTCCTACAGGTGCTGCAACTGGGGTTCGATTCGCCTGAGGATGATGACCATCTGAGACACGGGTCTGGCTCGCCTTTACGAAATAGCCCCTTGGACGCCAGTGCTGTCGTTGAGGACTCGCGTAGCTACAAGAGGCCAACCTCGCTTGCCACCCCACTATTTCCAGTGCTAACGAGACTCGATATTTCCGATTTTCCTGGCGACTATCAGCAGCTCTTGTCGCTATTCGCTGCCAGCCCGATATCAAAGCTGGCCCTTAACGATATATCATTCAACATACCGGACAACCTGGATCTCTCGCAGCTCACTTGTTTGTCCAGTCTCAATGTGAGATGTACAGACAATGAGATGTCATTTAACGATGCAAGTTACGTCGCTGGGTGTCTGTCGTATATGCTCGCAACTACTGGCACTCGACTAGTGCACCTCAATATTGTGATATATGTCCCTGACGATTTTCAGTTTCGTATTAACGCGCCACCCGCATTCACACACAACCTCGGAAAGCTCATGCTTGTGGACAACATCGCCATAGACGATGTGAAACTATTGCTGGCACAGCTTCCTAATCTGCGCATACTACATGCCTTTATTCATTTGAAATACTTGATTTCATCTGCGGATGAGCTTGTTGAGGCCTGTCGTCGCGCAGATGCTGTACAGCCACTGATGCCGCTAAGCACGTCGCTGCGCTCGTTGATCATGTGCGGCCGCACATCGTCCATTTATAATTGTCGTGAAGATCCGCTCGTAGTTGCAACTACCAAAGATGGATTTAACCGCGCTATACTGCTTGAGCTGATCTGTTGCCTACCATCGCTGGTAGACCTACAGCTTGTCTGTAACTCCTTGGATAGCGTCCGCAAGAGTATCGATGCACTAGTCGAGTCAGGCGTTGCCTCTGAACGCATTGGACACTTACGTTACCTTCAACCCAGGGCTTTGGAGCATTAATATTTAAGGTAGTTCCTCCCTAACATGATATTTGCGGCTATTTTTTTGTTTATACAATGAGTTGAAGTTGACCACAACTGTTGCTATAGGGAACTCTACTGGATGTTGTCTTTTAACAGCGCCGTTCCATCAATAATCGACCAGACCGATCTTGCCACGATTCGTATACTCGTAGCCGAGCTCTTGGACTTTGTGCTTTCAGAAATAAAGGTCGTCAATCGCTCCTCCGACCTCTCGGTGGCGTCCAAGCCTCGTTTACCGCACCAAGCGACCCATCCATTCCACACACAGTTATATGTTTTGTTGGTAACCTTTGTCCATCGATTAAAATATGCAATACTGTCGGCTTCAGATAGTCCATGTTGCATAAGTGCATTTCGAATGAGGACGCGGCGATGTAGTTTCATAACTCGACCTTGCCCAAGAATTATATCCGGCTCGTCCTCTACCTCTGCGTCGCTGGCAGAGGTGCCGCCATCGTTGCCTGCATCTTCCTCCGGGGCGTTGTCGCCTTCTCCGCCGGGCAAAGGGGCCAAATCAATCGGCGCAGTAAACTCAACATCGTTTTTGAACGCATTATTTCGCGGTGTACCTCTCTTTTTGCGCTTTGCACGTCTGACAGGTCGCTGGCACCCGCTATCGGAGTATAAACTGTCTGTATCCGAGGGAATTGAGCCCAGACTTGAGCTTAGGCTTGAGTGTTCCGGACAATACGTGCATTCGCGCTTATTACTGAAAGAACTGTCAACCCGCGCTTCCCGTTTGCGTGGCTTCGAATCATCGTGTCGTTTCGTGCGTTTGTGGATGCCCCTGTCCTCGCGCTTCAAATTCAAACCTTTACTCGGTGTGTGTCTGCGCTGGTCGCGTGTGTCGATGAGCGTAGAACAAAGCGTGGCCAACAGGCGGCTGGTCTGTCTGGTTAGTCTCCTATCAATCTGGGGACAGCTGAGAGCAATGCGCAAGAGCTCCACTCCATAGGCCGCCATCGTCGCTGCTTGGCTGTAGGCCTCATCTACATCAAGATCGTCGTCGAACTCCTTGAGGGGCGCAAAGTCTGACTGTCTTGGTGGGTACAGCTGGCGAAGGTCCGACCATGTCGACTTGGTGGCACCAATGCTCAGCTTAATCTCGTCTAGGCGCTTCTTTGAGAGCGGCTCGACGTCATCGTCGCATAGGAGCGCTATTTCATCGGTTTTTTGCTCGCCTCTAAGCAAAATGCATTCCGCAGTTACGGAAGAAGTTGGCAAAGCACCCGTGCTTTGTTCTACCGCTTCCAACCGAGAACGCAATTCGCAATTCTCTTGTTTGAGGTTCTCAATGTTGTTGAGAACAAAAGCAATTTCCTCACTGTCCATAAAAAAAAAAGTAGAAGAAAAAAATAGTATTAAAGACAAGAGTTACCCCTCAGTTTTAGAAGCGCCTAAAATCAAACGACCCCTTATCCTAAAAATAGGCACGAATGTCTGATACATGAAACCTTAAAACCCTGATCAACCTCTCTCCCAGAGTCCAAAAAAAAGTCGACAAGTATATTGATGACGATAACGACGCGGTATTATTTCGGTCTATAAGGCAGTAAACGGCGCAAACGAGGTGCATACTTTTTATAAGCTGCCGTGCCGATGGTCCTTTCCAGTAGTTTCGCAAACTTTTCACGCTCGTAGTATACTGTAGCAGCATAGTCGAAATTGGGGCATGCCAATGCTAGCAGCAAAAAGGGCTTCACCTTGTCCTTCATAAGCCTTGAACCGCCACCCCCAAAATGCCAGCACCGGAATCGCGTATCTATTGGGGAATAGTTGGAGCGCACATATGTGACGACATTGCGGACAGTGACGCCAGCAGGCATTGGCTCAAGCGTCGGAGCTTGGGCATGTAGGTCCGATAGTAGTGGAAGAGACTGTATCAAAGTCATGGCGTCCCAGAGCGACAGACACGGGCCCGGTAGTGACAGGACCTGGAGGCTAGCATGCTTGCTAAACAGCGAGAGCACAGGTGGAGGCACTTGGTCGAGGTACCAGTTGGAAATATTCCTTACTGCCGCATCAGGCGCAATGTCCATCATTAGTCGTATTATTTCTGGGTCGTCGGCGTAATTAAACTGTATCACACTTGGCGTCGGAAAAATTACACACTGTAACTTCGGGTGACTGGTAGGCGTAAACACCTTACTCCGGAGAAGGGTAACCGCCAGTTTGCGGGTCAGTGTCAGCTGTAGAAGTTCGAGAGTCGCCGCGTTGCCTCTGAATAGTACCAAGTCATCGCCGAATGGGTAATCGCCACCACAGACTAGCCGCCGAAGATAAGGGAACGGTACAGCGCCGTCAAACGTGTATCGCCCTGGCACGCTCTGGCTTGTGTTCAGTTTCGCCACGAATGTGTGCAAATGCGGATACTCGACATAGCTACCGTCAACATCTCTGATAATGCCTGACAAATCGATACAACCATGAGAAGAGACGCGCAAGCATTGCAGAGTAGGCGCATTCAATCGTATCAATCTCACAGTCCGGCCACTAATAAGGTCGAAACTGGTGCAGAGGAAAGTAAGGTTGCGAATAGCATCCACATTCAGCAAATGGATAGCTCTGCCAAAGGAAATGCCACTAGCAATGTCAATCCGAGACGAAATCTGTACGAGCTGTGTGATCAAGCAGTCAAAATAAAGAGCAGTCGCTGTTGTCTGCAGTCCTAAACCGGAAATATCCTGCATCTTGACCATATTGAGCCTGGGCGCCATTTGCCGGATCCGCCGTACAAACGCTGAAATGTTGTCCTTGGCATCTGGTGGTACATCTGAGCCCTCCTCGTTATTCCGGTTATCGATAAAATATATCTCGAGCTTACGGGCCAGTGGAAGCGAACACTCATTGTACGGCACTTGAGACAGCTCTGCCAGAGCTTTGCCGGAGTAGATATCACATGGGTCTATCGTTATCGCTATCTCTTTAGCCATAAGGCGAAATGGACCATCGAGCCGTTTCTGGCAGCGAGTACACGGGATTGTACACTCAACTATTGTGCCCTTGTTGAACCACAGCTTGTAGCGCGCAGAAAAGCGCGAGTAAACAACAGTGCGAAAGATGTGGCAGACCCAGAGCAATGGCATCTGAAAAACGTGATATTTCTCAAAGAGCATGGCCGGATTGGCAATGCCAAACGTTTGACGAATATTGATGGCGACATGGTCCACTATCATTTCGACAGCATGAAGCGGAAGAGTTTGGAGCGGCGACAGAGAAGGCATTGGGCGCCGTTTAAGTGATAATGACAATAAAACACAAAACAAATACTTGGGAGACGAAGGACTGCCGAAGAAAAGTAAATGTGCATCCGCAGCAATCTGGGGAGCAATTAGCCTATCCTGTGCTCTGCTATTACGGGAATTGTCTTTCTGGTGTACTGGCAAATGGATTATGACAGCTAGCCTCTTCTAGAGATTTACATACTATTGCAGATGATTGTCAGATGTTGGTAGAAGATACTTTGGAATCCGCAGCAATCGCAAACAGCCAGCAATCACTAAAAAAAAAAATAGACCGAAAAAAGGTGAGAGCTTCATATTCTCTCTTCTCTTTGCTTCTTGCTATTCTTGGTTGCTTACGTGATCGAAATAATTTGAATAAATCTGAACTCTGCTCTAAATAGTGCTGTGGTTGTCTGCCTCCTTTTCTCCAGAAAAAAATACTCTCTTCCTTTGTTGCAACATTGGCTTTGCATGGCGAGTACCAGGGATTGTTGAAATCAGAGTGAGCATAGTGATCGCCAATTAAACACAGTTCCTCTGTCTAGTTAAAGTATAAAATTGTGAACAATAAGACACCGCTCAATTCTAGGAGAGACATTGCCTGTAAAGCCCCTATTCCTGCCTTTTTTTATAGCCACTTGCAGATCTTTCCCAACCAACTCAGTGTTGAGGTATTGAGAGCGCCAACAAATGGATTCTGGAATATTACTATGTCAACTATTAACACTAAAGTGTTTAAATTCAGATGCTTGAATGTACCAGCAGTTTGTGCTACATATAGGTTGTCTGGCTGATACTGGACATGTTCGCAAGTGCCTAGTTCCTATGTAACAATGGCCTGCTGGCAAGCAGTTTAAAATAGAGGCTGACCAAGGACCATTGTATTGGACACATAGTTTTCTTGATTCCCAAAGGTATAGCAAAGAAAATGGCTGTGAGCCAAACAAAAATCAATTTCTACTTCAGAACCTACTTTGCACAGATTTTGGCGAGTGAGATAATAAATGATTTTATTCTGCACTAAGGAGAAACTATTTCAATCTGAAAAAAATGAGCAGTCTTCCTCGGACCTATTTATAAAATCGGCAAACCCAGAAAATCCACTATTTGAATTGTCATCAGTGGTCCAGCTCGTCACAAGTGGTTCATTTGAGTCTAAATGAGGTAACGGGCGTCCTTTAGGTAGTTCGGCACAAGAATTATCCTCCTCAGAAGTAATTTTAAAGACACGCTCATTCGGGAAACGTTTTAGGAGGTTCTGAATAGAGCTATAATCAATGCCAGTATACACTGCAAAAGTGCTGCAATTAATTGCCTTTTGTTTTCTAATCCAGGCTTCAACCTTATCTTTTATATATGAATGATTGTCGTACTCCAAAATAATACTACAATCCGGATTGGTATTGATGAACTTTTGAATAAGTTCTGGTTTACATGCTACATAAATCCTTATTGTCTTGTCCATTGTAGTCGTATACTTGTGCGATTTTACTATAAGAGATATGTATAGGGAAAATGTTGGTGAGAGAAAAAAAGCGACATGCCCTCCTTGCCCCCCTTTCCTTCTTTATATAGTGGTTTCGAAGCATCGACCTACTTTTACATCCAGGCACTTTGCAATGGATAAAGACAAAAAAAAAGGAGGTTGGGGATAGAACCGCAGCCGTCTTTTTAGAAAGGCAATCAAAGAAAACGGATACTATATTGTGAGCACCTGAAAAAGGGCTAGAAAGGCATCTTTGTTTTCACCTGAAAAGCATCCATCCTCTGATGTACTTGGCCTGTTAGTTAAAGAGTTTCCAATTTTCTTTGAAAAGCACTGCTATTCCTAGTTGCCCACTAAATTGCGAGACATTGAAAAAGCTGAGTGCAGCTTCCAAAAACCTTTGTCTGCTTGCCCCCTTTTTGGAAAAGAGAAACATGTTCTTGCCCTGTTGAAACATTGTGTTTTTGTGGTGGGAGCTTTCCACTGCCTGAGAGCGAATGTGATTGGAGCCGCAGTTTTCTTTTACTAAAGGCAATCAACGCAAGTGGAGACTTGCACAATAATGCAGCCAGTTGAGAAAAGCATTAGAAAAGTGCATTTCTTGCATAAAATGCCCAACTTTTGCTCTACTTGAGCAGCTCTTCAAAGAAAGTGGGGATTTTGTTTGTACTCTTTTACTCTTTGCTATCCTTAGTACCCTGCTTTTCAAAAAGAGATATTGCCAACTTCAGCACTCTTTGAAACTGCTTTTGGAATATTTTCCACTGCCATTTCTTCCCAAAAAAGACACGTTTTTGCCACCCCATATCCCCTTGGTTCTCTTCACATTGTCAGCTGATAGCGAGACGAGCAACAGAAAAACAAGCGGAAATATTGGGGATACTGCGCAGTAAACAGCAACCCGACACAATTAATTGTCTAACTCTTTTAACAAAAGGACAAATTCAGCTATATAGCCATATTGAAAATATATTTTTTGCTACGGGAAAGCTAATACCTTATGAACTACTAATATTGCCAACATAGACAGCCAACAAGGCAAACCTCCTTTCTATATATTGAATTGACTCTCAGGCCATTTCATATGCCCACTTGTTTTCTTTCACAACCACCCATGTATCTGTCACTAGAATATTGATATGTTAGCTAAACGCTAACAAGCTGTGGGTTTTGCCCTTTTTGGGCCTGAACATTCATATAGTTTTACAAGAATTTAAATAAATAAACAAGGCACCGCCTCTCTTTCCTTACCTCTGTCTAAACTCGGCCATAGCTTTGGTCGCTTGTATGGTTGGTGGGCAGGCACCCCCTGCTCATTAGCGTCTAGCTAAGCTATCAATTATATTATGGCATTAATTTGTCTTCAAATAGGTGAGCTTGGGACAGCCCTTGGAAAAATATTCAATACCATAGCGCGTAAGGTGTCTACAACTGCTGATATCCAGCCATTCGAGTTTAGGCATGTACTTGGAAATAGCATTGACTACTTTGTAAGTAGCATTGCTCCGGTTTAGGTCCAACTTTTTGATATTAGGGAGCAGCTCTATAACAGCGACCACATTAAAGATACTGTAGGATGTTGTACTGATATCCAAAGACGTTAGGGACAAGCAAATCGACTGGTTAGCTGCAAAAAGACGTTCAAACTCTAAACCAGACATTGTTCCGCACTTTTCCATTTTGAGAACCTTCACCCGAGTACATGCCTTAAATATTGGCGCAAGCCGGTTGTAGTTTATCGCACAGTATTGCCGGTAACGAATCGTTGTAAAATCCAGTTCTTGAACCAAGTAACCGTAGCTGCGAGCATTGCCAAGTGGAAATAAGGACGCAATACCAACAGTTCGTGAAAAGAAGGTGAGCTGTCTTTCGGTATAGAACTTTGGTTTCTTCCATAGGTGTCGGATAGCAGTTAGCCATATCTGTTTCTGGGTCTGACAGAGTTGGGCGAGATCGGGTTGCTTCAGATAGACACAAATCGTGTCCAATAGTAGCGAGTTGCTGAAAATGTAGTCTGCGGGTGTGAAAATGAAGGCCATTATTGAAAAATAAAATAAAAACAAAGAGCAGAGAATAAGTTTGTATTTTTTGTGATTTGAAATATCAAAAAACCAATGTGCGATTACTTTTTTTTGAAAGCTGTTAGATTAGGAATAAAAAATTTGGACGTTGATATCAGGCCTTCTTGGAGATTTGAAAAATTATTGGCTGGCTGGTAGACAGAGAAACGCCTATTGACTAGATATAGCATGATGAAAGTAGAATTTGGCTATAGTGTTGCTATGTCCTGTGTCGCGAGGAACCTTGTAATTGAATGCGTTTTCATGGTTAAAGCTTCTAAAGCTGCATCATATTTGCGCTTCTTTGAAGGACCGATGCTTGGTTCAGTCTTGTCTGAAGAATGTCTTTTTATGAGAGAGAGAGAGTAAAGGGAATACTCCACAGTGTGTGACTTTTCTTTATTCCATGATACAGCCGTTGACCTATTTTGTGTAGGTCACTTGCATGTCTTTTTTCGGATTTTTGGACTATGCTCTAAAGAAACCAATCTGGCCAGTACTAGCAACAGTTAGAGCACCCCGCTTCTAAACTCCGTCCAATCTGTTGTCATAGCCTACCACGCATTTTGGGCAGGCTGCTAGCATAACCATCTAATCAGCTTTAGTGTGATTGACAAGGTAGATGGCGACAAGGTGAAACTCCTTGGGGAGAGCTCTCAGACCTGGTTGTATTTTGAGCAGTGTGGATGACAAATCATGGCCTAGTATGAGAGCATTCAGGGCCTGCAGACGAGCTCTCATAAGCCATGTGAAGGGATATGAATTTGCTTTTATACTATTTTTAGAAAATCCCGAAGAAAATCCCGCATATGCAACCCATCACCATGCTCCGTTTCCAATAAATCTTTTCTTTTTTTTTCTCCTTTTTTGTTCAGCTATTTTATATACTTCTCTTAAAGAGTGCGAAAATTATTCAATTCCTTAACATTTTTTTTTCCAATTATGACCAATTCACAGGCAAATGATAAAAAAGAAGCACTGAAACGCAAGCTCCGAGGCACAACTCCAAAGCCAGGCAGCGTATCAAAGCCAGGACGCACAACAGCACGGCAACCGCAGAAACAAAAGCAAGCAAAGGGGCTATTAGCAGCATCGACCAAACACACAGCCGGTCGACGCACAGTACGCCAAGCCCTAGATCAGACGACAATGCACCAGGACATTAGCGAGTCCCTGCGAGGCATCAACCAGGCGCCTATCCTCACGCTCTCACAACTGGCGCAAAAGGCCAAGCAAGAACGAGAAAAAATGGCAGTAATCTACGAACAACACCAAACAGCCGTCAGCGAGACAGTCGATGAACTAGCGCAACTAATGAGTTCAGGATAAATAGTATATTAATGATTATGAATAACAAGCTAGTCCTTTTCCAGACCCAGTGCATTCTGACTGGCTTGGACTACCAGCAAACTGGCGCTAGATCCAAAGCCCAAGATATACTCTGCGACAGAGCCCAAGGCATGGTGACGCTCAGCCTTTGCCTGGCTTGATGGTCGCTGAGTCGCTGCGGCTAGCTCTCGAGCGTTATTAAAGTATGGCAGGCTGAGCTGCACCGAGCGGCCACATACAATGAGATCTGGCGCAGAGAGCAAGCGTGATTTGAGCAAGAAAGTCTGCAACGGCGTTGTCGTCACAATAGTCTCGATAGTGAGGTTAGCAAACTGCGTGGCGCGCAGACCAGGCGACAGTGTAGAGTCGTCATCAATACCACTACGGTCCAGCCCGTCGACTCCATGACGGAGCCCTACAGCCTCAGTAGTAGACCGCGTGCCCTGTTGGCGTAGGCGCAGCTTCTGCGTAATCTTTTGGCGAATGCCACCGCCCTCGCCTTGGTTCTCGCCAGACGTCGATATGCGCTCCAGTGACTCTCTGGTAGCAGCCTGGCCCAACTGCGGCTGGATCGATGGCGGCGCGGCAATCCCCTGCGTAGCGCCAGGCCCACGAGGCGAAGCAGTGGGCGAGGCCGAAGCGCCAGCAACGCCACTAACCACGCTGCCAACAGAGTCCCGACGCCTATTGTGGTTGGAGTCGAGCGAGCGAGGATGCAAGCAAGAGGAAATAAACACCTCGTCTTCCTCGCGCTCAATGGCCTCGCCCTTGCCAGCGCCAGCAGTGCCTGCCTCGGCATCCCAATCGCCGCCGTAATTGACACGGGTCGCGGCCAGATCCAAGTCATGCTGCTCGATAATGCCAGCAGAGGCCAGGTGAGCAGTAGGCGGAACCGTCGTCAAGTGGTCGTCAGTGTCTCGGCTTCCAGGCTCGACAGCCCTGACAAAGCGCCAGACCAGGACCTGAACGGCAGAGTGTGTGCAGAGGTCCGCCGCTAGCCTGACTGCCTGGCGGTCATCAGGCCCGCCAAAGAACGGCACAACCACCAGCGGTACACGTCGGCCATCGCCAAAGTACATGGGGGTCAGCGAGGGCCCGCCAGCAACTCCGTGGTCAACGACGCCGGGCGTAGAGAACATAACGCGGGTCTCCTTCTGCTGCATCTTCTCCTCCTCATCGTCCTCTTCGGCTGGCAGCGCAATAGCGGGCTTGGCAGCTGAAAAGTCGCCGCCATCAGATATGCCACAGTCAATAAACACGCCGACATGGCCACGCGCCTTATCGAACAGCGCCATGATAAAGGCCGCCTGCTGGTCAGTAGTGAAGCCCCAGCCCATGCTCTCGAACCACCCAGGCGCAATCTCGCCAGCACTGGCACCCGTGCTGCCACGGCCAAACGCCGACACGACAGTAAACTCCGCATCGGCATCCCGAGCGCTGCCCAGCACATTGTCGACAAAGTGCTCGCGCTCGCTATACGACAGCGCAGCGTGGAACATGAGGTTGGCAACCCGCGCGAATGCCCTGAACATGGACATGGCCGGATCCATCATCACCTGCTGGTCAGACTCGTACTCGTTCATAATCGACGAGTTGCGACCCGACAGCTCTAGCAGCCGCAAGCCAAATACGCTAATAGGCCGGTACAAGTGTCTGTGGATGAGCTCTTGCGCATGGGCGCCGCTGATGTTGGCAGTCAGCTTGCGCGTCGACGAGAGCTCTGGCTGGTGGTGGAGGTATCCGAGCAGAGTCATGACGCCAGGCACTTGCTGCAACCGACTCAGCACCACCAAAATGCTCATTGGCGCCCCGGCCTCAGGCCCATGCCGCTTAGTGAATGCGCTGGCGTTATCGTCCGACTTGCCAAAGTCCTCGATACGCTGCTGGTACTTTGGCGGATACAGATACGCCACTGCGGGCGCCGTAACGAATGTTGTGACTAGCGCCATGACCACCATCATTGTAAAGATCTTGGTATTAATCACGCCTGCCTGCAGACCGATATTCAACACAATCAGCTCCACGAGTCCCTTGCAGTTCATCAAGAAGCCGATGGTCAGAGACTCGCGCCACGAAAACTTGCTGAACCGCGCTGCCAGCGTACAGCCTGCAATCTTGCCAACAAACGCCACGACACAGACAAGCACAAGCAGACCCCAGGTATTGCCGTCGTTCAAGTCCGATAGATTGGTTTTGAGCCCAGAGAGCGCAAAGTATATCGGCAGCAAAAAGATCTGAACCAAATCTTCGATCTTTTCCGTGACCTTGATAGCGAACCCGCCGTCGTGCGGGACAATGACGCCAATTAGGAATGCACCAAAGATGGCGTGGATGCCGATAGCGTCAGTGAAGAACGCAGATACCAGGACCGCCATGAAGGTGACAAACAAGACGATCTGCGGCGGGTCGCGCCCACCCAGACACCCAGTGCGCCGGAGGTACCAGTAGTATGCGGGCTTGACGGCAAACAAGATAAACAGCACCCACGCAGCGCCGACCAAAAGCACCCAGAGCGCCGTCAGTCCCGACGTATTGTTAGTCAACGCGATAACCAGCGCCAACAAGCACCACGACACGACGTCGTCGATGGCCGCCGCAGAGATAGCGATAGAGCCGACCGTAGTCTTGAGCAAGTTCTGCTCGGTCAGAATACGCGCCAGCACGGGGAAAGCAGTGATGGCCATGGCGACACCGAGGAACAGCAAAAAGTTGATAAAACTTCCTTGGTCCTTCATCAGAATGTGGTACAGCGCATAGCTGCTGGCAATACCCAGACTGAACGGAAGCGCGATACCAGCAGCGCTGATAATCAGACTGCGATGTAAGTTGTGCTTGAGCACGCGTGGGTCCAGCTCGAGGCCCACCATGAATAGGAACAGGACGAGGCCAAAGTTGGCCACGAGGTTGAGGTTAGTCAAGGACTCCTTCGGAAAGACGTTGGTTGTGAAGGCTGTCCAGCGACCCAATACCGTAGGGCCCAAGATGATGCCGCCTAGAATCTCGGATATGACAGTTGGCTGATTGATCTTTTTGAGAAACATATGCAAGAACCGACAGATGCACACGATGATCAAAAGCTGGACAATGAATAGTGTCAGCGGGTCGGATGTAGAGTACGCAATGGGGTTACGCCCCGAGATGATACTCGGCGAGCTAGTACCGCCTGCCATTTGTTTAAAAAAAAGTGGATAAATACAAGTATCAAGTGGATTAAAAATATAAAGAAAAAAGAAGAGAAAAGAGAAACTTGTCAGACGCTCTGGACCAAATACAGAGAGAGCGACGGAGAAGGGGGGAACAGCGGTTTTATAAGCTAATTGGGAGAGAGCGGAGAAAAAAAGAGCGTGTGACGACTTGCCTTCGTCCTAATCTGGCATATGCCCGGAATGAAGTGAGCTACTCCATGCGTGTGCCGGAACGCACAAAGGGGATGTGCACATGCACGCATAGAAACTGAAGGTCCTTCCGGAGAATTTATCTATGGCCGGGAAAGAGCCAGTGGTCGGGACATCGTGGGTGCCATGACTGGAATAGAGAAGCTCTTTCATTTCCGGATTTCTCTTTTTGTGAATCCCTTCCCTCACTACATGTGCTTGGAACTATTGTGCTGCGCTTGATCTGCATGGTGAAAAACGAACAGCTAGCATCCGACATGAAGAAATACGTTTTTTGCCTCCATAGTGCAACGCTGCATGAGTATCCGGTTGTGGTATTCGCTTCCACTACATGCTAAAGAGTCATATATCTACACTAGATGCAATGGGTCAAAATAGCCGGGTGCCAATTTCACAATAAATAAAAAAGCTGTTTTGTCACGCATTCTTCAAAAAAAAAAAAAAAGAAGATTCGTTCCGATGCTAATTGATTTCCTCCAATTTATGCCGTCACAGACACAGGTCGTCTGCCACCCCCCTTTCCTCGGCCTTTCCAAGAGCAAATAAGCAGACCTGTTCTAGAACGACCGTGCACGTGCGTATGTTGCGGGGTAAAAGAAAGAAGAAAAAAATAGACAATGGACGTCATTGTTCTTTATCTTCCCCCCGCGTCTCTCATGTGTCCAACCTGACGTATAATTTGCATAATTGTATGTTGTTGACAAAATAAAGTATTGCAAGATAGTAAAAAAATGGGGAGTAGACTACCTCCTATCACCGATAAAGAACTGGCTCGAGCCTCGTAGACGACGTTTAATGACAAAATGCATGGATCCAGAATGTTCCTTTACAATATCAGCAGTTGCCCTGGTAGCAGTTTCAGGAACAAACATAGCGACAAACAAAAAGCCCAAAGCACTGATACTTCCATAGACAACAAACAGCCATTGTGAAGAGGATGAGCGTTCAATGGCAGGGACGATTAACCCAATAATAATAGACAAACACCAATACACCGAACAACCGAGCATAGTCATAGCGCTACGAGCATAAGCTGGCGTACTCTCAGAGATATAGAACCAGGGAATACCGCCCACACCCATGTTAAACACAAAGCAACAGAGGAACATAGCCGCCATAACGAGTGCACTAGGACCATAGAACAGACCGACCGAGATTAATACGCTACAGGCACACATTCCACCTAAACTTATTAGGAGCAATGGTCGACGACCCAGAGTGTCAACTTTGAACATACAGAGGATTCCGGCGGGGATCGCAGCAACGCAGGCTATTATACAGGCCCATCTAGTTGGTAGGGGACTCTCGGGATCAAATAGCATAGAGGCTAGGGAACAGTCGCTGAAAAGTACCACGTACACTCCGCATAGCTGCTGCAGACACATTACAGCCATATTGCAGACGACCAAGTGCCGCAGGTCGTCACGCGTACGTCCACATATCATCTGCCACATACCCGGCTTGCGCGTCTGTACTTCGGTCTTTACCGCTACTGATTTCACTGCTGCCGAGCATTTTACAGTGGCCTCGCTATCGCTGGCATCCTCAGTGCTCGAATCCAATTGCGAGAGGCTGCCGATTCTAGGATGCGTGAATTTTCCAGGTGTCCCACTGCTACTCGAACTACTAGCACCAATAGCCGGCGGTATATCCGTTGTAATGCAAGCGGAGCTATCCAGCGATGCCAGACACTCTTGCCACTCGGCAGTGACGTCGAATCCACTCCTCAATTTGAGTAACGCGTGGCGGGCCTCATTGACATGTCGCGCTTTAATCAAGTAGCTAGGCGACTCGACACGTAATGGTAGCATAGCGATCTGTATCAGGGATAGTACTCCGGGAATAGCGACAACGACACGCCACTGCATATGATCGACCAATGCTGAAGCAATCTGAGTGCCCAAAATACCCAACATAAGAGCGAGATGAAAGAACGCACCGTAGAATCCACGCCAACCGATAGGTGAAATTTCACCCACATAAGTATTAGCAACATTAGACGCTACTCCACAACCAATACCCATGACAAACCGACCGAGAGAAAAATGTACCGCAGTAGTAGCCGTACCCATCCACACAGATCCAGCCAAAAAGAATCCGTTATTAATAACCAAAGTATTACGCCGACCGATACTATCAGCTATAACACCCGATGCCAAAGCTCCGACGAGTCCGCCGACAGATAGTATGCCGATAGCTACGGACCATGAGTTTTCGGAGAATAATATGTGCTTGGGAAACTCCCCTACTCCACTGCTAGTGTCCTCGTCTTGGAATAGACAGATTGTTAGTTTGCTAGCTCCCGCAATACCAAGCGACCATCCGATACACATGGCTGAGAGTGATACCAGAAGAACTGTCGTTAGAACGTAGGAACTAAACCCTGAATCGCGAGAGTCTTGGAACTTGTCACTGTCGACTTCGTGTAGGTCGACGGCAAATACCCGAGGCACCGAGAGTCCGCTGTTGTTGACCACCGCTGAACGTGTCTTGGCGCCCGAGCATCGGGTGTGCGCCTTGCCATATCTAGGCAA
>JANBQS010000228.1:0-25525 GCA_027577415.1 Coemansia sp. RSA 922 | reverse complement strand
GGAAACTACTGGGCTCAAACGACATACCGCGTAAAGTCATTCCAATATGCCATTAAGCTAAAAGAGTATAAATGGGGTACATCTGTCAAGATCCTCGACAATGACGGCAAGCCGATAACTGTCAAGTGTAGTACTAGCCCAGCCAACAAGAAGAACAAGAGGGCTACCAAGCCATGTCGTAAGAGTACCAAGCCCAAGGAGCCAAAGCCCAAGGAGACAAAGCCTAAGGATCCAATGTCCAAGAGCCACAAGAGCATGCACGCAGGGGACAACTGACATTAATAGCTCAGAGCGCTATCCTTCTTTATTTAATATTTTGTTGTTAGCAACTCTGTCATAACAAACTCGATATGTAATTTTACCTAGCAGAGGCGAGGGAGCTTTCTGCAGTAACCAAGTCATGCAGATTGGCCCAAATAGTGGCGACCGGCATTGGCGGACCGTAGCATGGCGGGTCATCTGCTACTGCTATTGAATTTTTTTGGACAACGTTTGTAGACCGGGAAATTGACAAAAATAATAAAGTAATTCACGAAAACAAAAACACCAACTGGCAGCACCTTTGCGTCAGTCGATATACAAGAATGAAGGCCAGCAATACCAGCCAAGAACTCAAGAATGCTGGAAAAAAGTGCCTGAGACAGATGCAGGTACCCTCTCCCGTTTCATATACCAACTATATATTTTATTTTTTACATTTTCTGTTATACCAACTTTCAACACATGAAGCCGCCAACTTTAGTTGCATCTACCACCAGCGCATTTTTGCTGGCGCTAGCAGTCCTAGCATCGCCTCCCTTGCCGGCATCCAGCGAGTCAAAATCTGCCTTGGCGGCATCTATTCAGACTGCTGCAGCAAGCCCGGCAGTCAGCGACACAGAGCCTGACAGCGTGTTTGATACCACGCCAATTCGCGGTGCAAATATTGGCGGCGTGTTCCTCATCGAACCATTCATCAAACCAAGTCTGTTTAATCAATTTCTCTCGCGCAACAAAGCCGACATTCCAGTCGACGAGTGGACGTTTACAGCGGCGCTGGGGAAAGTTGAAGCCAAGCGCCAGCTTGAGGACCACTGGGACACGTTCGTCACACGGGATCACCTCGAGGTAATGGCGGAGAGCGGCATCAACTGGATTCGAATCCCAATTGGCTACTGGGCGTTCAACCTGACTGACGACGAACCCTATGTCGACGGACAAGTGCCATACATCGAGCGAGTGCTTGAGTGGTCGCGGGACATTGGGCTAAAAGTCGAGTTGGATTTGCACGGAGCGCCAGGGTCGCAAAACGGCTACGACAACTCGGGACGGAGAGGCGTGCCAGAGTGGCTGCACTCGCGCATCAACGTTGATCGCACACTGGATGCACTGGCAAAGATGACCAAAATCGCCGTAGACTGGAGCGACGTCGTGTACGGTATTCAGATCCTCAATGAGCCTTCGAGGTGGAAGTGGGAGGTCAAGGATATCTTTGCGTTCTACAACGAGGCATACGACCTAGTCCGCAGCATCGCCCCCGACGTTTTGTTTATGATCCACGACACTTTTCTTGGCCCCAAAGAGTGGCCCACATTGGTTGCGCCGCGGTGGACTCAGGCTCTAATGGACACGCACATCTACCAAATGTTTGACAACTATATGGTTACTATGAACGAGACGGCGCATATCGATATGGTGGCAAAGATGGCGGAGGATATTACAAAGTTTGACAAGTCAAATATTGGCGTTGTCGTCGGCGAGTTCTCAGCGGCTACTCACGACTGCACCAAGTACATTAACGGGCTGGGCCGTGGCAGTCGTTGGGAGGGCACGTTGGAGGGTATAGCAGAACATCCACTCTGTCCATTTGCTACCTGTTCGTGCACAGGCGACTATGGAAGCAACTACACCGAGTACTCTGCACACTACAGGCGCTTTTTGCGCAGCTATATTGACGCACAGCTTGCTATCTACGACCAGGAGCTTGCGGGTTGGTTCTTTTGGAACTTTAGAACCGAGGGTGCGCCCGAATGGGACTACATTTTGGGCGTTGAACAGGGTTGGATCCCTAGCTTCCCTCGTACTGCCATGCCCAAGCTTGACGAGAGTAGCATAATCGTCTTTGATGACGCACAAACCACGCATGCCACGTCGTCAGAGGCTAGCAGTAGCCTGTACCAATCTGCAAAATCGGTGCGAGGCATTGTTGTCACTCTTGGTATGGCAGCAGCTACTGCATATTGCATACTCTTCTCATTAGGTTTGTGAATATCCGTTTAGCAACCATTATTTTTTTGTGTTCTAACTCTAAAGCTAAACAATAAACCCCAGCAGCACCGATGCCTACCCATGGCCTGAGAACAATGGAAACTGTGTTACAAGAGTAGATTATAAATGTTAAACAATTAATCCAAAAACAAGAGAAGAAACTCCCCGATTCCCAGCTAGTTCTGAGCGGGCAAACATTTAAATACTAACGAAAATTACTTTAATGATCACAGTAAATCTGTATCCCCTATGACATCACATACGGCCTCTATGTAACAAACTGCGTCTTTGGCGACATTGCATCCATATGTTGGGTGTTAAATATTGGCATTGTTGTGCCTCGTGCTATTGTTCTTGGCCAATGCTGTTCTCGACACTTGGAGCCGAGGAAGTGGATGAAGTGTTGTGTTGGGCTTTGAAAGCTGCTATATGCTTTGCAAGTCGCTTGGCGAGCTGGCTGCCTTCAAGGCCAGACTCGTCACAATATGACTCGCCTGGCTGGCTCAATATCCACTTGAGCATTCCAGTCTTACCTTTATAGCCCCAGCTCTCATACGCGTTAATGTCAAATGGCTCCCCGTCGCCATTGTCTTTCAAGTATGGCGCATAGTCACTTGGCAAATATATCTTAGCAAACAACACATCTGACTCGGATTCATACTTTGTATCGTCAAATTTATAGTGAATTACAAATTCGTCGGCTTCAATGCCTAGCTGAGTAGCAATAGCAGCTTTAACTTGCCCAACAGTGTCTTGTTGCACCTTGATGACAATGTCTTCATAGTCCTCACAGTCCTTGCACACTTTGCGTTCAGGGAAACGCACTCGGAGGATAAGTGCTCCATAAGAAGATGCTAGAGAAGACATGCGAGTCAGAAAAGTTTCAAAAGTGGATGCTAATAGGTAAATGCTAAAATAATGTGCTGGATAAAGAAGAAGAGAGAGAAGAAATACCTCGAAGCAGCCAAACCTCCTCTCTCTCTCTCTCTGACAATGGGGAGACTGCTGTTGCTATGTGAGGTAAAGAGGTCTTGCTGTCCATTGTTCAAAGCAATACCTACAAGTCGCGAGGCTTCGATTTTCTTTCCTTGATTTGTTAGCGACGAATCAGTGGACTAGGCAAGAACCAAGGGGCGCAAGTGCCTTTCAAGTATATGTGTGTAAAAATGTGTATTTAAGCAAATATAAATAAGCCAACTATGAAGGGTGGCGAGTTACTATTGGCAATCCCCGAGAACCAAAGACACACGGTGCCCATTAGTGCAGCAGTGGTTGGTTGTGTGTAGTGTTGAATTGTGGCTTGACTGAAAAACAACCCGAGCCTGGTTATTAAAACTACCAACGACAGAAGTAGCGTTCTTTGAAGGTAACGTTGCCGTCTTCGCCTATCATTACATTGTGCTATTTGCCTTGAACAGTATCTCCCGCATCGCTAGGTTCCTTAGAAGTGCCTAGAGTATTGTGCAGAATTTTATATTCATAAATGAGATTCACAAGTCGCTTGGCAAGCTGACCACTTCCAGTATCAAACCAACCATAGTGATGGTATTTATGCTGGCTCATTATCCAACTTAGCATTCCTGTCTTACCCTTATAGTCTTTGTTCACATACAACCTAATTGAAATTGGTTCATTGTCCCTACAACCTTCCAAGTCGGGCTTAAAGTCGCTTGGCAAGTATATCTTTGAAAATTTTACACCTGGTCCAGGCTCAAAGTTTGGATCCGCATGTTCATAGTCGAGCAAAAATTCGTCTGCTTCAATGTAAAGCTTAGTGGCAATGGCAGCTTTGACCTGTCCAACTGTGGCAGTAAGAGCGTTGATGACAATGTCTTCATAGTCATCGTCCGCACAATCCTCGCATATGTTTCGCTGAGGAAAATGAACTTGGATGGTAACTGATCCATAAGAGTACTTCGTAAATGTTAGCGATGAGGGTATTGAAGAAGACATGAGGGCCAGAATAGGTCAAAAGTGGGTTCTTATAAATAAATACTATAAAAATGGAGAATGAAGAAACAGAGGAAAATTCTCAGAGCAACCAAACCTCCTCCTACTTTTTGCCTTGCTGGCAATGGAGTGGTAGCTGCGGCCGCCCTTTTGCAAGCAAGTTTCAAAGAAAGTTTGCTTTTCTTAGTTCAAAGAGGTGCTTTGAAAATGCAAGACCTCGACTATTCCCAAATTTACTAGCGTTGAGCCATGAGGCTAAGAAAAATATTGAGAAAGTTCATGTCATGCAGTGAGTCTTAAGAGTATATTTAAGCGAAGGCAACTAAACAAATTAAGAAGGACAATGAGTTGTTGCAATTTATTTATGTAAGCACTCCTTTAGAGCCAATACAAACTTGTGTGTTTTCTGTGGAGCTGTGGTTTGACCAAAAAAGCAACTCAAGTGTGCAGCTATTAAATTTCCAAGAGCAGAGTCAATGCCACTTAAGTGGACAACATCTGATGGTGATGTCGACATCGCCACATACTAATGCATTCCCCCCTCTAACCCATTCCTCGCTTGATTTATGGCGCTCAGCACTACCCAATAGTACACCACCTTCTGAGCTCTTTATAAGTTGCAATATGCCTAGCTAGCCGAATGGCAAGCTGGCCACCAGTGTTGTTTTCCCCACAGTAAGAGTGCCTCTCTAGATTCATTATCCAACTTAGCATCCCGGTCTTGCCATTGTAATCCTTATTTACATAACAGTACATTTCAAACGGCTCCTCTTTATAACCATCTAGAACGCGACCCACATAATCGTAACGCATGTATATCTTGGAAAATAGTTCATTCGACTCTGACTCATACTCTGTCTCATCATATTTGTGATAAAACACAAATTCGTCAGCTTTAATACCAAGTTTAGTAGCAATAGCATCCTTGACATATCCTACAGTGTCCTTGTTCACATTGACAAAAATGTTTTCATAGTCGTCTTCGCCACAATCTTCGCATATTCTGCGTTCGGAAAACCGGACTTGAATGGTAGCTACTACATTACAAGGTGCTGAAGGTTTATCAAGAGCTGAAGAAGACATGCGTGTTGATGTAGGTTCAGTAGTGGATACTAATAAATTAATGCTAGAAAGTGGAGAATAAGGAAGAAAGGGGATAGTTCAATGAACAACCAAACCTCCATATTTCTCTCTAGCTGGCAAAGACTCAAAATTGCTGCGGCCGCCCTTTGAAAACAGGCGGCAAAGAAAGTGCAGTCCTCTTAGTTCAAAGAGGTGCTTTGAAAATACAAGGCCTCGACTATTCCCAAATTTACTAGTGTTGAGCCATAAAGCTAAGAAAAAACATTGAGAACGTCTGTGGCACATAATAGGGAAGAATATTGTAATTAATAATATGTAAGCAAGAGAGAGCAAAGAAGTGAGCTACGAAGAGAGATAAGCTGTATCAGCATTCCTCCAGAACCAACGGCATCCAGTACCCATGCGCACATTATTATGTGATTGTGTGTATTGTTGAATAGCGTTCTTACCAAAGAATAATACGAGAGAGTAGCTTTTAAGTTACCGACAACAGAAGCAATGTCCTATAAATGCTCAACAACTAGTACTAATGTCGTCGTCTTCCCTAAATTAATTTTTCATGCTATTACTCTTGAGTAGTGCTGCTCTCGGTGCTAGGAGCAGCTTCTGTAGAGGGAATATTGTGTTGGGCATTAAAGATATCTATAAGTTCTGCAAATCCCACGGCAAGCTGACCACATCCAATGCCACTTCCAACACAGTAAACATGAGTGTTTTGGCTCATTAGCCATTGTAGCATACCTGTCTTGCCTCTATAGAATTTGCTCTTGTACAAATGTGTATTTAACGGATTGGTCTCCAGGCCTTCTTCAACGCGTGATATGTAGTCGCCACGAATATACGCGGTTTTAAATAGAGTGCCAGGCTCGGACTTGTACTCTTCCTCGCTAGCCTTGTGGTAAAACACAAACTCATCAGCTTCAATTCCAAGTTCTGAAGCAATAGCATCTTTGACTTGTTCAACGGTATCCGTATGTACATTGATGTCAATGTCTTCGTAAGCTTCACTATCCTCGCATAGTTCCATCTCCGGGAAGCTCACTCGGAGGGTAATTAATCCATCCCAAGGCCCAGAATGTGTTGAGGATACTAAAGAATACATGCGTGTTGATGTGGGTCCAAAAGGTGAGTGCTAATAAACAAATGCTGGAAAATGGTGAGCGGAGAAGAGGAAGGAAAATTTTCAGAGCAACCAAGCCTCCTACTCTTTGCCTAGCTGGCAATGACGCAAAATTGCTGCGGCAGCCCTTTGTGAACAAACGTCAAAGCAGGTTTTGTAGTTCATTGTTCAAAGAAAATATTTAAAGCCGTGAGGCTTTGATTTCTCCTAATTTATTAGCGTTGAAACAACAGGCTAAGCAATATAGTAAATGCTAGATCACAGAGAAGGGTCTGCGCGGCTTTATTTTCCTGGATCAGGTCTAAAGAAAACGTCTTTGTTCTTCTCAACGCCATAGGTGCTATTGACAAGAGCTAAACATTGGTTATTCTGTAGTGGTGCCTGCTTGCTTCTGGTGCTCTGGAGCTTTATTACCAGTATCATTTGTAGCTGCCGCATTTAGCTCTTCTTCCAGCGAGTTATTAAAGAACTTTGTATGCAAATCCTTGCAACGAGCATCAACCGCAATGATGTACAGACATGTTTCCTCGATATTAGAAGATTGTTCGTTCAATTCAATTATCTGGTGATGTAGTACCTTGTAGCGACCATTAATGGCTGACCTTTGAATGGAATCAACATATATTTCCTCTGCATCAATAACGTCAGTAACGGTAAGGTTCAATGGGTTTCTGTATTTGAACATGCAAACAAACTCATTACCATCGTACACCATGTAAAATAATAGTTCGGGATCACGGATGTCGTCTAGCATCTCTCAGCGTTAGCTACTGTGTCAATAGTAGGCGTAAGTGCGACAGGAAATATATAAGAAAGTGAATGGCCAAGAAAAGAAAAAAATGACTGTCTAGAGCACCCCTGGGTGCACATTATATACTCGATCCACTCTGCTGTTTTGCCTGCTCCCCCCCAAAAAGCAAAGGCTGAAGATTCCAGTGCTGTTCAGAGGCATGTATGACAAGTCTCGGCAAACTGTTCTAACAAGAAGGTTCTAGCAAGCTTTCAGTCGCTGTTTCAAAGAAGAAAATTTTGTACCGCCATGCGCTCCATGTCCAAATATCCCAAAAAAAAAAAACAGGGTGATTTGTCAGCACTCGTAGCAAGTCTTGAAAGCGCAAAAGCAAATTGAACAAACCAATAAAGTCTGCAGCCATTCCATTTTAGACGCTGTTTCAAAGGGTTCTTTTGGCTGCAAGATGCAAACACCTCGTCTAGTTTCCCTCGGACTAGCATACACTGACACCTACTTTCGATCGGCATCCAACCGGTGTCATGTCAATATATGCGCTGATGGAAAACCGATTCTGGTTCTGGCTTCTCTGTGGCCTGAAGTATGAATTTATGATTGTTGCTCTACTTTTACGTACGACTACAAACTCTCTCGCTTAACCATACACAACTCTCATTTACTCACGAATAGCATTTTTCATCCTATTGAGCTGCAGTGCATACTTGGCATAAGGCCCGCTCTCCAGCGCTTTAGAAACTTTGGCATCATAATCTAGAACAGTGTTTCCTACGACTATTATCCGATGAAGCTTGGGGCTTGCAAGAGCAAGAAGCAAGGCATAATCTACTAGTCGATCAGCAAAGCGGCTACTATGGCAACCTGTGGTCCACACCTGAAAGTTTTTTCCATTGTCACTGTATGTGGACGCCACGTGGTTGGGCAGTTCTTCAATGGCAATGTCCTCAAGCTCGGGCCCCAGACCACTAATGCCACACAAAAGTTCGACAAGGGCTGGAAGTGTCTTCAATGTACTTAAGACCTCAAAGATTGACACAAGGGTCATGCAAAAATTAATTACCTTGATATTCTGGAACCCCTGCCACATTTTATTGCCGATAGGAGTGACCTGTCTAGTTCTAAATCTGTCACTGCAAATCTTTTGACTGTACTCGCCAAGTGATTAAAGAATCGTTCTGTGTTGACATTAGAATTAATGGATGTATTCCAATCGCCACTATAATTGTTGATATATATGTTCTGTAATACACGATGTTTGTTTTCAAATACTCGCTCCCGACTAAGTGTGGCAATAGTATTACCGTCCAAATGCAAAGACAAAGACTTTAAGGTTGTAGCATTACCTCGGAATAATACATCGTCTTCAAATGGATATGGCGCAAACAGAGACAACATATTTAGTACAGGAAACGGAGTACCAGCCGAGGACACTATCCTTTCATTTGACCTGTTGCGAACACATGAAGATAATATCAAACCCTGCATGTTTGGATACACTAGAGCCTTGCCATCAAAATCGTAAAGTAAAATATTGGCCGCATCCATAGGAATATCTAAGTATTGAAGTGTGCTGGCAGACTTGTGTACCAGGCCTGTGCGTATAGCCGATGACTCTATACAGTCCAAGCTAAGCCAAGAAAGTGGTGGAATAGAGTTAATAATTGCTAGGGGTTGTATATCAGCACCACATAACAAGAGATGAGCACGTTTCGTAGAGCCATAAATCACACTTGCAAATGTCGCTAATATTTCTTCATAATATTCATCAACAAAGCTATTGTTTTCATTAAGTCTTTCCCAGTATTGACCATCACATAAGACATGAGCTGTGGTTGCATTTGGAGTCATTGACTTTAGTAGTTTGGCAAACTCTAGAGCATTGGCAATGGCCAGGTCTTTATCATCAACGTGATAGCTCATACACTCTTCTATACTAAGGGTAAGTTTGTTGGCTAAGGGAAATAATTTAGTATGCTCAATATAGTTCACCAGTAGTTTATGAGCCATTCCACTAACAATATCAGACATGGAGACATTCACAATAACTTCTTTTACAAAGTTTGCAGCATTTAGAGGCAGAGCATTATTCTTAACCCACTTGGGACGTTTTAGCTGCACTTCGCCTTTATTGTCATTAATAGTGAAGTTGACCTGTCTCCACAGAAATTCAAGGGCTACCTGTTGCCAAGCTGAGCTCACGGTCAGCAACTCTTTCAAGTGGTCCACTTCGCAACTAACACCGATAAATGGTGGCCTATTTTCTAGCACCACCCACTTCATTATTAAACGTAGAACGTCAATGGAAAGAGCTTGGGCTAGAGATAAATGGCTGGACATGGTGGATATTAATGGCTGGTTGAAAAGTGCAATGTTGGATAGCTTGGTGAAAAAATAAATGGCTGGAAGCGAATACCAAAGAAGAAAGGAAGAGTGGGAAGCCCCAAAAGCTCTTTCTCTTTAAGTTGGCCAATCCTTTGACTGCCATTGTAAAAAGACATTGGAAAATGTCCAGCAAAGGAGGCAAAGCCAAAACATGTCCATGTCATGCTATCATTTGTTCGCAGTTCACCAGTGTTAATGACTAATTGTTTATTGTAGAGTAGGCAAATACTTAAATGGCGTACAAAGAACATGATCTAGCTCAAACGATAGTAATTGTAAAAAAGTATTGGCAATGTCTGGCCATGAAAAGAATTAAAAGCTGGTGCTTTAAACCATTCTTTCCGCGCTGTTTTGCCAGCGGACAATTTCTAGAACCTTATTGAGCTGAGAAGCATACTTGCTATATGGTTGGCTGTTGAGTGCATCAGTAATTCTGACATGAATATCTTGTAACGATTTAGATATCAAACGTATCCACGAAAGCTTGGGGCATACCAGCGCCAAAAGCAGAATATGATCAACTGTTTCATAGAAAAAAATTCCGCCAGCATAAGGGATTATCCAAGTTTGCAAATTCTTTGCTACATTACAATATGTAGAAGCAATGTGGTCAGACCGCTCATTGGTGTCAATACTCAAAAGCTCAGGTCCCAGGTTATTAATTCCACCACTATATTTGACAAGGGCTGGAAGTGCATTCAGTAAACCTAACGTTACATATAACGAAAGACATCCTCCCAACTCAATTGATTTGACATTCTGGAATGCCTTTCCTTGTAATGATGTTGCAATAAAAGCACTGGTTATAAATACATATGATATAGTCAACTTTCTAGTGGCGCCCATTAAGTGATTCAATAACTTGTTTGTTTCAACTTCTGAATTATCGGGCACATCCCCATATTCTCTGGCCCTGAAGACACGAACACTCTGTAAGCTCCGTTGTCTGTTTTCAAACACCCGCTTCTTGTTAAGCATAACAGTATTATCGTAATTTAAGCGGAAATGCAGGTACTCTAGGGTTGAAGAGTTGCCTCGGAATAACACATCATCATTAAATGGATAAAGTTCTTCCAGCCTCAAAGTTTTTAGCACAGGGAATGGAGTAAAATCCGAGGAAATAACTCTGGCATTAGAGCTGCTGATAGTACAAGAGGGTATATGCAGATGCTGCACATTCGGGTATACTACAGCCTCACCATTTTGACTTAATATCAGCGTGTTGGAATCATCCAATGCAATATCTAAGTATTGAAGTGTACTGGCAGACTTGTGCGCCAGGCCAGTGTGTATGCCAGGTAATACCTGAGACTCAGAGGCTATTGTTAAGCTGGAAAGTGGCGGAATAGAGTTAACAGTTGACATAGCTTCAATATTAGTACCATGTAACATGAGTTGTGCTTGTTTTGTGTTGGCGTAAAGCACACCTGCAAGTGTCGCTAATATCTCTTCTCCCAAATTGCCGCTAAGGTTGTCATTTATTTCTTGCCACTCTTCTTCATGACATACCACATTTACTGTAGCCGCTGTTGGGGCCATTGACTTGAGTAACTTGGCAAATTCAAGAACATTGACAACGACAATGTCTTTATCATCAATGCACTCGTCTATAAGGTAATTTATACCAACAGTAAGCTTGCAAGCAAAGGGAAAGCATGTAGCATTTCCAATATAGTTCACCAACAGTTTATGAGCCATTCCACTAACAATATCTGATGTGGGGACATATATTCTAATTTCCCTAACCAAATGTGAGGGATTATATGGCAGCATATCATATTTCAGCCACCTAGCGCTGCCAAGATGTACTTTGTTAGTCGTGCCATCAATATTGAGCTCGAGCTTTCTCCACAGGAATTCAAGGGCTACCTGTCGCCAGGCTGAGCTCACAGTCAGCAACTCCTTTAAGTTGTACAACCGAAAGCTATATCCATGCATGGGCGACTTCTGTTCTTGTGTTACCCTCTGGAGGATTGAGCGTAGAACATCGATAGGAAGAGCTTGAGCTGGCGACATATGATATGACATAGTGACTAATAATGGATATGTAAAAATGCTGGAAATTGGATAGCTTGATGAAAAATAAATAATTGGAAGTGAATAGTGAGGCAAAAAAGGAGGCAGGAAGCCTCCTGAAAGCACTTCCTTTTTAAGCAGCCCAATTTGTTTGGCCGCTTTTTTTATGTCTTTGGGCAAGGCTTGGCAAAGGAGGCAAAGGAGGCAAAGGAGGCAATGACAACATCACAATATCCCCCTTTTTTGATTAGTTAATACTAATGTGGTTTGGAATTAACCATGTTTATTGATGTTGGCTTATAGGCTAACGAGCATAGGGCTTCTAGCATTTTAATTTTACATATTGGTCGGCCACCACCACTGCAATTGAATGCTGGTCTTGTTGTTCTCACTTTTTATATGCTACAACATACATATTTACCTGCTTGGTCCGCTGTCAAGATTAAGCTGCTCATCTCTATACCCCACACGCAGACTACAATCCGGAGTAGGGGATGTGGGGTTTCGAAAGATTCTTGGCATTCACACGATTCATCTTTCTCTTTTCCTTTTTTTATTACAGATTTATATTTTTTTTATTGTCAATGATACATACTCGCTTGCCTGTTATCACCAATGGTTTTAGTGCCAAGAAGATACTGTTAGCCGGTGGACTATTTGCAGCGACGGCTGGTGGTATAGCAGCATACCGGTTCTTCAACAACGCAGAGCCAGACACCACAGTGAGTCGACTAAAGTTTACGCCTATTTCTCTCGAGTCTAGCGAGAAACTGACACACGACGTCAAGCGATTGAGGTTTAAATTGGATGACGATAAGCGCTTGGGGTTCAACGTATCCTCAGCAGTGTTATTTCGAGTCAGACAAGCTGATGGCAAGACTGAGTGGCGACCTTATACACCAGTGTCGGCAAGGTACCAGCAGGGGTGGTTTGAAATCGTAGTGAAGCGATATGACAAGGGTTTGGTATCGCCGGTAATGCACGCGCTGAAACCCGGCGATACAGTGGAGGTCTGGGGACCATTGCCCTTTCTCGACTATAGTCCTGACTCGTTTAGGGATGTGGGACTTATTGCTGGCGGGTCTGGTATCACCCCTTGCTTGCAACTGACCAGGCACATATTGGAGAACCCCGACGACCACACAAAGGTCACGCTGTTGTTTGCGAACAAGACGGCTGACGATATTATCCTCAAAGATGAACTAGATGCGCTTGCTGCCAAGTATCCCGACAAATTCGCCATTCATTATATCCTCAACTCGGCACCTAACGAGTGGCAAGGAATGGCTGGTAATGTCGATAGGTCCGTGGTGGAGAAGGTCATGCCGCCTGCTAGTGCTTCTACGTTTATTGGCGTTTGTGGACCACCAGCAATGGTCGCCGCAGTAAGTGGAGAGCGTCCGGGACCAGTTGCGCAAGGCAATATTGGTGGAGTTTTGAAAGAGCTGGGATATACCAATGTATTCAAATTCTGAGAATAAAAAACAATATTTGATTTACTTTGCTGGGTTAAGGACGTCAGAGCCCGTGGCAGCCATCTTGGCAATAACGGCGTGCTCTTGTTCGAGCGTCGACGAACGGTACTTGAGACGGCACAGAGGAACATTGGTCTTGTGTACTTCGGTCTGACCAGTCTCCAGATACTCGCGACCGATCCAATGACGCTTGACCTCGGCTTCAAATCCGCTCTGAATGACAGAGTTCATGGCAAGCTCGCACATATCGACGCTGTTGTACTTCCAGATCTGAGCAGCGACCGAGTACTCCTCCATCAGCGGCTCCTTAGTGAAATGGAACTGCAAAGGGTCGTCGGTGGACAGGGCGACGTTGAGTCCGCGCTGGAAAAAGGTGTTGAAGGGATTGCGCTCGTAGACCAAGAACAAAGCGTTGTTGGATAGGGGCGACATAGCCAAGCCGATTTGCTGCAAATAGTACAGGTACTGAAGAGCTGGCACTTTGCGCAACAGAATACCGTGGTTAATGGCCTGAGCGGCTAAAAAGGCAGCAGCCAGGTGCTCGGTATCTCCAGCTTCACCGGCGTGAGGACGGAAGACAAAAGTGTTAAAGCCGCGGCGTCCTCTCCACTGGTTCAAAGTGCACATATTGGCCAGCATGAAATACGTATAGTACGTGTAGGGCGGGTTATCGGGAGTGTTCCAGACGCGAGGCAGCGGGTACTTTTTATGCATACGACGCTCGGGTTTGGACTCGTCGTCAACGGAATCGAATCCAACTACGCGCTGCAAAAACACATGGAGCTTGGGATGCGAACTAGGGTCCTTGGTGACTTCGAATAGCGGACCGAAAAGGTTGGCAATAACCTGCTCAAAGTTTGACACTTGACCACCAGCCTTATACACGTTGTAGAGACGCGGTACTTGGATGAGCCAGCGTACGTTGGGCGACAGAATCTTGTGGTCGACGACCCACGCAGCCAGTTTATCCCACTCGTCGGGCGACCTTCCGTAGATAGAGATCCGGTACTCTGCCATCTGGTACTTTGACTGCTCGAGATCCGAGATAACCTCCTTGGTGATCTGAGCAAAGAACTCGCCGTCGATAAAGTTATCAGTCTTTATGAAGATCTCGCGCAAACGCGACTCTCCGATCGGGTTGTACTTTAGGTTGAACTTGTCGAAGCGGTGGTAGGCGCCGTTATGCGCGTGCATATCCAGCGTGTCGATCGACAGGTCGTAGGCCGTGAGGTTGAGCGACTCGAAGACTTGGCGCAGAGTCAGCGTCTTGCCGTCACGCACGATTACGGGGCGGTCCGGCTCGTTCTTGAGCTTGTACTTGATGAACCGCAAAAGGTGCTTCTGGTTCATCGCGCTAGCCAAGTGCACGTGGCCGTCGACCTTGCGCACATTGTACAGGTCGCGGTGGGGGACCATCTTGGACTGCGCGGTCTCCTCGCGCTCGTTGAGCAGCACATAAAGCTGCCAGCGCGCATCCAGGTACCGGAGCCGACGGAACGCCCAGGTCTTGACAGGACCATCCGAGATAGTGTCGAGTAGGAAATCCAGATCCATATAGAACTCTCGAATAGAAGGCGCCATAGTAAACGGCACAGCACTGTCTTTGTCAAAGACAGCGTAGACGCCGTCATCGCCCATAGCAAAAGTGCGTCCATCGTCACCGGGTATCTGGCACTTGTTGAGGTCGAATTCCTGAGCATCTTCCTTAACGGGCTGGTCAAAGTTGCGCCAGGCGGGTGGAGGCGGAGCAGGATAAATCTGCCACTGAGCTTGGTTCCTTGGGTTATCGCTCTCGCGCTGCATGCTGATTTGCATATACTTTGTTCTCAGCATCATACAGCGACTGAGCACCTCGCCAATACGCTGCAGTTCCTGCGGGCTCTCGCTCATCCCCTCCAGCTCCTCAGCAGACTCGCCATTGAGGTGAGTACGGATCATCATCTTGCGGATCTCTCGCTCCAACCTCCTACTAACAACCTCATCATCGTCCTCGTCGACAGTCAGCGTACTGGCCTGACCCTGTGTCGACTGGCTTTCGTCATCTAGAGTCAGATGCGGCATCGAGTGCAAATCAGAAGGAATCACTGGCATAAGTGGCGACAACTGCGGCAGTAGAGCATCCGCGTGGGCTTGTCCGAGCTTGCGCGACATTAGAATCGACCGAGGTGTACCGATATCGCTTGGAGCAGAGTCGACGGTATTGGGTTGGACTGAGGTATCGTCTTCGGAGGACTGGATAATCATGGCGTTGACGAACGCGTGACTGGCTTCGAAACTGGCCTTGGACAGAGAGCGTCGGCTCAAGAACGGATGGTGGCTGTTGCCAGCAGCATCTTCCTCGTCTTCATAGTCATCTTCAAGGTCGTTGTTGAGGCTAGCAGAACTCACCTCAGAACGACGAAGGGCATCAGCAGTCATAGGTAAAAAGAAAATAAGAATGGATAAATTTTTTATACTTTGGTGGGTGGGTTATTACCCCAAACCCCACCTCAGAAAAGAGAAAGAGAAGCGGGGAGACGGGTTGGCTATTTATGCCGAGTGAGAGAGAAGGAAAAAAAAAAAAGGATCGGCATCGAGTCATCAAAAAGGGGTGGCTCAGTAAGTCAACTGACCCCCCTGTTCCGTTCTCACAATACGTAACATCATGCATCAACCTGTTTTTATTTCGCATGACTCGTCATTTACAAAATAGCTACTTTGCCAAAGGCCGTTTGTTTAGGAGACAAGATATTCCATGGAGCTACTACGCTAGCAGCAGCTGACTTTGGAATAACTTCCCACCCATCAGCAGCAATCTCAGCTGCCATAGCCACAATAACAGGGTCACTATTGAGCTGCGGGTAATTAGTCTTGTGAACCAAAGCCTGCGCCTCCATTTTTCCTTTCCTAGGTGCCTTCCACTGCGCAGCGATAGGTACGAGTCGTGGTGTACTAGAGTCCTTTGTAGTATTCGTTACACTCGGCCAATGTCGTAACTGACGACCTACTGCGTTTACGGCTCGTGGTTGCGGACAATCTGTACGGGTCGATTGGGTCTTACTAACATAACAGCTGCTGCTCCGTGGTTTAGTACTGGGTAACTGAGTAACAGATAGTTTACTGTTCATGGGCGGCTGACTGGTTCGTGATACGCTTAGTAGAGAGGCGGTTATTCGGTCAAGAGTCATTTTGGCACAGAACCTAGTAGCCAATAATCTTTGCGACGGAAGCATCGCCGACCAAACCACGGCATCAATAGGTACATTTCCAGGCAGTTCCGTAGTATCAATATCGGTATGTCGTAATGTGTCGTCGCTAGTCTGGCGTTCGGAGGCATGTCCACTGATGAACGATTGGTTTAAACTGACCATCGATGGGTTCATTCGCTTGAGCCTGGCAACCGCTCTAGTAGTGATACGCCGTCTAACGCTGTTACTGCTTGGAACCAAAGATACTGTCGAAGCTCCGGCATCCAATGTCTTGACTTTAGAACGTACTACAGGTCGTCCGTCCAATCGTAACTGTAAAAGTGGCGGCGGAGCTCTAGATCCATCTCGAGTACTAATCGCGTCCACAGCTTCTGCAACAGCTTCGGCGGTTACTGACCCGTGTTGTTCGACGTAAGCTTTAAAAGTCAAATACTCGATGTAATTGAAATTAGCATACTCTCGATCCAATATACCATCCGACTGATAACTCCCCACAGTATCCTCGTTATCACCAGGAGGTGTCGAAACTTGACCAGTGTTGACTCGCGATTTATCGAAATTATCCGTACTAGTATTCGGCACAAACAGCGGAGTAATATCGCGCGTCTCCAAGGCATCCCAGTCGATAGACGCGAAAAACGAATGTGCCTTTAGTCGCTCAAATCCATCACAACCCAGACGTCGCTCAGGAGATTTGTGTAATAGACCGCGAATAGCCGAAATACAGTCCAACGATACTCTAGAATCAGTAGTGACAGGAAACTGCACGTCGTCTTCGATAATAGCTCGACGCAAGTCATCACGACTCTTACGACGAAAAGGCCGATGTCCAAACACACACTCATACATTAGTACACCCAACGACCACCAGTCAACTGAACCCGCATACTCCCCACCACTAATTAATTCAGGCGCCATATAACTCGTCGTCCCCGCCACACCCCTATGCATCGGCGCCTTGTCAGTGATCCTAATCGCAGCGTTAAAGTCAGTCAGAGCTAAATGTCCCTCGTGATCCATTAATACGTTCTCGGGCTTGATATCCCTATGCACTACGCCATGGATGGTATGTAGATAGTTGATGGCGCTGGCTAGTTCGGCTATCCATAGTCGGATGACGCCTTCGGAGAGCCTTTTCTGCCGCCTCATATGAAACCTCAGGTCGCCGCCTTGCATCAAGTCGAGGACTAGAAACACGTGGTGGGTGGTTTGGAATGAGAAACGTAGGTTGGCGACGTAGGCGTGAGATATTTCTTCTAGTATAGCGCGTTCCTGTATAACATTGGCTTCGCCGTGTCGTTCGGCGCACAGTGCTTTGCTAATGTATTTTAGGGCGTAGCTGCGTCGTGTCTCGACGTGTTCGACTACTCGTACTTTGCCAAAGGCACCGCGTCCAATGACATGTCGTAATACAAAGTCATGTAATCCCAAGCCTATAATAATAGTTTATGTTTGATTAGATTTGTTGTTGTAGATAATATAGTGTGTTTGTTTAAAATATGTGTTGGTGGTTTACCTTGTGCTTGGTGTTCGGACGAGTCCTTTGTTTGAGTGTTTCCCATTTGTTGATAATATACTAGTATGGATTAAGAATAGTAAGAAAAAAAAGACGTCAGCAAGAGAAAGGCGAGAGAAAACCTACACTCTTTTTCCCTCTTATCTACGTGGTTCGAGTTCTTTGTAAGGGAAATGAGGTTCTGTCGTCACTCTTTCTGGTTTATCGCGTCCAATTATAGTAAATGAGGGACAACAAAGTCAGAAACAGGTGTTGATCTACTTTCCGAATATAAAGGAACTAATAAACCAAAAAAATTTATTATTATTATTATTTTTCTTAGGCAGATGCTATCTTGGCAGCTCCAACCTGCACACGATCGCCCTGAGCAGTCGCGGGGTTGAGGTAGGAGATATCATCCCATGGGTGGCGGTACAGGCCCTGCTTGAGTCTCTTCTGGTCAAGATAATGGCCAATGAAACCAATAGAACGACCCAAGACAAACAGTCCGTTGAGAGTGCCGATACGAGCATACTCGTCAGCCTCCTCGCGCGAGAAGGCGCCCGAGTGACGCAGCAAGTCGACAAACAAGACACCAATAGCGCCGTCGACGTTCAAGATAAGGTTGTCCTTCTTGGCAGTAGTAACAGCCTCGACGGCACGGGCATAGTCGAGGATGGGCGTGGTGGGGAAGTGGCGCTTGGCGTACTCGGTGATAATGGACACGCGCAGGTCGGGGTTGGTGCGGGACTTGATCTTGTGGCCAATGCCCAGGATCAGCTTGTTCTGCTTGCGCATCGAGTCGACGAACTGGCGCGGCGTCAGGCCCTTGTCGTAGGCCGACGAGAACAAGTCAGCGGCGCCGTCCAGGGCGCCTCCGAAGCGGTCGCCGATTGTCAGCAGGCCCGAGCACAGGGCCGAGACCAGGTCCTTGCCCGCACGCGCGGTGACAATGGTGTTGTGGGCGCCCGAGACGGCGGGGCCGTGGTCGGCAGTGAGCATGAGCACCATCTCGATGAACTTGCAGGCGTAGGCGGGCAGGCGGCGCTTGAACCACAGCAGCGACAGCACGCCGCCAATGCCAATGTCCTCCTTGAAGACGTCCGAGATGCGCATGCCGGCGTACAGCAGCTCCTGGCCGCGGTCGTCGCAGATGGTCGACACAAAGGCCGCGGGCTTGCGCACCAGGCCCAGCTCCTGCGCCCACGCGTAGTCGATGGGGATCTTGGGCGGCTCCGGCTCGGCGCGCGGCACGATGACGCCGGTCTGGACCAGGTCGGCGTAGACGCGGTTCAGCAGCGCCGGCAGCGCCTCGAAGGTCTCGGGCACGTGGATGCCGGCGGCGCGCATGGCGGCGTTCTTGGCGTCGGCGGTCTCGCAGTCGGAGTTGGCCAGGGCGCCGGCGTGGCCGAACTGCACCTCGGTGGCGAACAGCCCGGCGCAGGTGCCGATGCACCAGGCGACGACGGGCTTGGTGATGCGGCCGGAGCGGACCGCCTCGGCGACCTTGTACTCCTCGGCGCCGCCGACCTCGCCGAGCAGCAGCAGCAGCTTGCAGCCGGGGTCGGCCTCGTAGCGCAGCATGTGGTCGAGGAAGGTGGTGCCCGGGTAGCGGTCGCCGCCGATGGCCACGCCCTCGTAGACGCCGTCGGTGGTGCGCGCGACGATGTTGTTGAGCTCGTTCGACATGCCGCCGCTCTTGGACACGTACGCGACCGACCCGGCGCGGTACAGCTTGGACGACGCGATGTTGTCCATCATGCCGCCGGTGTTGCCGATCTTGAAGCAGCCGGGCTTGATGCCGCCGACCGTCGCCGGGCCGATCAGCGTCACGCCGACGCCCTGGGCCAGGCCGATGAGCTTGCGCGCATGGCGCTCGGGCACGCCCTCAGCGATGATGGCGACCGTGCGGATCTGCGGCAGGGCGAGCATCTCGGCCGTCGACGCGAACACCGAGCGGCACGACGCAAAGTTGACGACGACGTCGGCGTCGGGGAACTGGCCGGCGGCCTCGGCCAGCGACGCAAACACCGGCAGCAGCGTCTCGTGCGTGCCCCAGTAGAACTTTTGCACGTGGTTGCCGCCGAACGGGTACACCATGCACGCCACCGAGGGGACGGCGCGCTTGCAGATGAAGTCAAAGTCGAGCATGCCCTGCACGGCGCGGGGCTGCATGCCGTAGACGATGGCGCGGGTGTTGGCGGTGAAGGGGGCGTACCACGAGGGCTTGTCAGAGGAAGGAGGAGCAGGAGCAGGAGCGGCCACTACTGGCTTGTCAGATGCTGAGCTGATCAGCGGATCAGAAGCGTCCATAGGCATTGGCGTCCCGGGCGAGCTGGCCGCCGTCGAGTCGGGGATCTGCTTGGCCAGCGAGTCGCGGAAGCCCGCGCCAACCGCAGCCGGCGTCGCCTGGCCCAGGGCCAGCGGCACAATGGCGGTCACGTGCGTCTCGGGGCCGTAGACGCGGATCTCCACGCCCAGGGTCTCGCCCAGCTCGCGCATGGCGCGCAGGCCCTCCTGCCAGTTGGGCCCGGCGCGGCGCACAAACACGCGCACGTTGGTGGCAATCAGCGCCTGGCGGTACTCCTTCAGCGCGCGGATGATGCCCTTGAACGTCGTGGCGACGTTGGTGAAGTTGGCGATGCCGCCGCCGATGATCAGCACCTTGCCCTCGACGCGCTGCGTGCGCGTCATCAGATCCAGGATGGTCTTGGCGTACTCGTACGTCTGCGCCTCGCTTGGCGCGCCCGAGTACTCGCCGTAGTTGGCCAGCTCGCCAGCGAAGCCGAGCGCGGCGATCGCGTCCGAGTACACCACCGACGCGCCGCCGCCCGCCACCATCGTCCAGATGCGCCCGTCCTTGTTGAGGATCGTCAGCTTGAGCGACGCGCCGGTCTTCGCGTCCAGCTCCTGGATGTACGCCTCCTCGCGCGACAGCTCGCGGCCAAACGGCGCGGGGAAGTCCATCGCCGGCCCGGCATCGGCCGACGCCGCCGCCCCATACACCACGGCGTCCGAGCGCGCCTTGGCCCACTTGTCGCCAGACTCAAACTCGGCCGTCTGGTCGAGCTTGGCCGCCAGGTCCAGGTACACCACCTGCGGCAGCCCGTCGCCGGTCTCGAGCACCACCAGCGGGTTGATCTCGAGGTACGTGAAGTTGAGGTCGACGTACACGGCATACAGCCGCTCGATGAACGTCGCCAGGGCCGCGCGCTGCGTGGCGCTGCCAATGTCGCCGAGCAGCGCCGCCGCGATGGTCTCCGAGTCGGCCAGCGGCTGCGCGATGGGCACCTGCAGCCGCAGCGCCTTGGCGTCGACGTCGCCGACCTCAACGCCGCCCTCGTGCGTGAACAGAATCTCGTCGCCGTCGCGGTGCGACTGGATGCACACGTAGTACTCGACGTCGGCCGGGTGCGGCACGAACGGCTCCACCAGGAACGTCTTTAGGACGCCCGAGATCTCGCCCACCGCCACCTCCTTGACTGCGCGCTCGCGGATCCACTCCTTGACCTGCGCCCAGTCGGCGTTGAGCAGAAGCAGCCCGCTCTTGCCGCGCCGCTTGATAAGCTGGTCGGGCTTGGCCACCAGCTTGGTCGACGCCAGCCACGGGTTGAGCTGCTCGGCGCGCGACAGCGCTGCCTCCACTGCTGCCGAGATCTTGTCGTCCGAGTCTGTGGTGTTCACCTCCGACAGGTTCACCTGCGCGAGGCGCGTCTGCGGCTGGGCAAACGCTGCCGTGGGCTGCGTGGCCGCCATCGTGGGCGACTGTTGAAGGTAGTGCGCAAGCAGGAGCTTGCCATCGTACTCGCGGATAGCCTTGGCAGACATGTTTTAAAAACTAAGAGTGGATATTATTTTTTTGTTATATGTTAGTTGGGTGAGAAAGAAAAGGAAAAGAAAAGAAAAAGAGATGCGTCAATAACACCACCCGGACTGGGGGAGATGGGGGAGTCAGATCTGCAGCATATAGTCTAAGAAAATACTTACTTGTAGCTAAGCAAAGGAAAATATTATAATAGAAAATTGAAGAAGAAAAGAAAAAGTGTGCTCTTCTGTGCTAACGTGTGAGAGATAAGTCGTTTATAAGAAAAAAAAAAAAGGAGGCCGCCACCCTTTGTCCTCGTTTTTTTTCCCGTCGTGTGAGCATTTAAAAAAGTATGGCTTAGCGAGCTTGGGCAGTATTCCTGACAATAGATCTGCCTCCCACCCGCCGAAAACGGGAATTTGGCAGTGACTGCTGCTTTTGGCCAATAGGGAAATTCCCTGTAATAAACGCACTACCAAAACCTCCACGTATTTTATTTATTTAAGTCTTGGATTTTCCCACTGTCGTCATAACAGGTGGAGCTGAGTTTGGAACCGGTACCATTATTAGTTTGGTACCTTATTAATTTGGCACCTTAGTAATTAGGTACCTTAGTGCTCTGGCCCATTAATGCTGAACCGCTTGAACACGTGAACACGTGAACACGTGAGGGGTACTACTGCTTAAGTGGTTCTTATTGGCATTGACAAACACAAACTTTCTCTTTTTTTTTTATTACTCGATAATACCTTTTCTCTATTTTAATCATGAACGCGGTGCTTGAGCAGTACGAATCGGGAAAGCCAATCACCGAGGGCACCCTGGGCAATTTGACTGCCTTGCAAGATGCCGCCCTACGTGACCTGTGGAGACGTTTGCTTGCCGTCTTTCCCAATTCCGCCGCCGCCGCTGCTGACAACTCGCAATCTGCTGCTATCGACAGTGATGAAATAGACCCAGCGCTATCTCCCGGAGTATCTCCAACTCCGCCGCTCTCGGCCAACCCCATGGATCATGCCAAGCGCAGTAGCCGTCTGCGCCCGTCTAGCGCATCGCCCGCCACCACGCCAACGTCAGACAAGCAGCGCTCCAGTAGCAGCACCAGCTGGTTTGGCTTTGGCGGTGCTGCAAAGCCCGAACCCACGTCCTACCGCCAGCTAGTCGGAGATGTTGCGCCCAAAGACAGCCGCCCGCCTGAGCGCTACTCGTCGGCTGTCATGACAAGGGCGGCGCCTACTGTCCGCGACGCCTTTTGGGACACTGTGCTTTGCGACCATCCAGATGTCTTGTTGCTGAGGTTCTTGCGCGCGCGAAAGTGGAAGCCCGAAGACGCATTGACTATGCTTCTGGCATGCTTGCGCTGGCGCCTGACTGAGGATATAGACTGGCTTATCTGGACTGGCGAGTCGCGCCTTAACTTGGCGCTGATGCGCAGTGGAATGGGCGCCCTGCATCGTACCGACCGTATTGGCCAGCCAGTACTCCACATACCCGTGCGTCTCAACGACCCAAAGGCTCAGCCACTCGAGCAAATCGTCGAGTATACCATCTACTTGATGGAGGTTGCGCGCTGTGTGTTGCACCCGCCCGTGGAGAAAGTATGCCTGCTCGTCGACACGACGGACATGTCTCTGGCCAACATGGACTGGAATTTTTTCCGCACCTTCCTCCACTATCTCGAGCACTATTACCCCGAGTGTCTTGGCCTAGTGCTGATCTACAATGCCTCGTGGGTCTTTAATAGCCTGTGGAAGCTTATTCGCCCCTTGCTCGACCCAGTCGTCGCCTCAAAGGTCCAGTTTGCTGCTAGCCAAAAGGACTTGCAGCGCTTTATTGCCCCCGAGAACCTTCCTATCGAGCTTGGCGGCTCTGATCGCTTTGCTTACACTTACGCCATGCCCAAGGAAAAGGAGAATGCCCCCATGTTTGACTCGTCTGCTTATGATGCTGCTGCTGGCAAGCGCCATGCTGCCTGCGATGACTTTGAGGCTGCGACGCGTGCTTGGGCCAACACCACTGTCTCGCCTGCCGAGTTCTTGCCTCATGCGCGTACTCTGGCAGCTGACTCTGTTATTGCCGCTAGCAAGGCCATGGACAAGTACCGCCGCGCACGTACTCAGTACCACCGTACCGGCGTTATTGCCGACAACTTGGCTGTAAACTGGGAGTCTAGCTAAATATGTGCTTTATAGAAATTTTTTTTATTTTTTATTTTATATTTGTTCGATACTTTATTAAATACTTTTTTTCCCAAGACAAAATCGTCAGAATTAGTGACTTTGAGAGCTAGCTATAGATAACCCAGTAAACATTTCGAAAGATATCAACCTCTCAATCGCCCGTATCTTTACATGGATCCATTAATCTGCTATTAGCAAAAATAAATGGACTAGACCACGACTCAATCATCATCACCAAATAAATGGACTAGACCTGCGCATGGCGCACACGCTTTGTTTCTTTATTGCTTTATTTTTTTTAAAAGCTAGAACCACATGGAAATATATTCCTTGCCATGTGGCCACATATTAAACAACTATGTTTTGCTCATATTGATTTTGTAAGATATACACTCGCTTGCTCTACATTGGAACAAACAAAAAATCGTGTTCTTTTTCGTTTCTGTCAAACACCCTTTTTTATTATTATTATGCGCTCATTTACAGTCATTAGCTTTGCTACAGCGCTGCTCGTGGGATTGACTATTCAGCTCATTCCCACACTTGCTGCCTCCGACGTGGTCTTTGGTTATCTACCGACTTGGCAGACTGATAAGGCCGAGGGCGTTGACCTGACAAAGTATACGCACATAACTATTGCCTTTGCAATACCCGACGAGAATGGCCAGATCACTATGGATAATCTCGACGGTATGATGAAAGAGTGGGTTCCAAAGATAACAGATAGTCATGCAAAAGTACTCGTATCTCTGGGTGGTTGGACCGGTTCCAAATACTTTTCGCCTATTCTAAAAGACCCCAAGAAGCGCAACCATATGATTGACCAAATGACTCAGTGGATACAAGAGTATGGATTTGACGGCTGGGACGTTGATTACGAGTACCCTGGTCGTCAGGGCGATTCTTGTCATAAGTTTGATGCGCGTGAGGATACGCCGAATTTCTTACAATTCCTCAAAGATCTCCGACACCGTATCGACTCGGAGTTTGGCGCTGGTACCAAGTTGATTACTGTGGCTACTCGCTTCCAGCCATTTGACGGTCCACAAGGTCCGATGAGTGATGTATCGGAATTCGCCAAATACGTCGACTACTTTAATCCCATGCTCTACGACTTTAACGGCGTTTGGTCAGATACCACTGGTCCTAATGCCCCGCTTGATTATACAAAGGGCAAGGCGCTGCAATTCTCATTCAAGTCGTCGATTCAGTCTTGGATCGATGCTGGTATTCCTGCTAGTAAAATTAACGCTGGCCTGCCTTTCTATGGACGCACAGTAACTGCCAATAGCAATATGGTCAATTCGCGGGACATGTACCAGCCGCTTAGTAAAATTATTCCGCGTGGTGACGGTGACGACAAGGAAGAGTCTGACATATCGTGCGGTGGACCCAAGCTGTTCTCGGGTATTTGGAAATACGCCAATTTACGCAGTGAAGGAGTTCTTGATACACCGGACAGTGCTACAGCGCCGTGGATCAGGCAATACGACAACGCGACAAACACGCCGTGGCTCTTCAATAAGGATACCAAGGATTTTGTATCTTACGACGACACAGCAAGTATTGGCGCAAAGGCCGAATTTGCAGCTGAAAAGGGTTTGGCAGGAGTCATGATCTGGCCTATCACTAACGACTACGATAATGAATTGGTCAATGCCGTATTGACTGCGTTTAGTGTGTAAAATCTCATTCCTTTTTATATTTTTATATTATTTTTTGGATAAATTCTAGTTTTTAAATAGAGATTATTGGCAAGTCACCATTACTAGACGCAATGGCCGCAAGCAATAGCGACGAAAAGCTATTGTCAGCGGCACGACCTTCCTCAGGGTT
>JANBQS010000227.1:0-25561 GCA_027577415.1 Coemansia sp. RSA 922 | reverse complement strand
AGGTAAATAGAAGACAGTGCTGATCTTCACGTGTCAAGCATCAGATTTGCAAGTATGTGGCTACTAAGCATCGAAAGGTCCTATTTTTTTTTTGCCACGTCGCCTGTGCTTGTGTGTAGTTTAAGCAAATGCTCATGGCCGCTGGCTTTGATCGCTACTACCAAATTGCTCGCTGCTTCAGGGACGAGGACTTGCGCGCTGATCGCCAGCCAGAGTTCACACAGGTATGTCAACAGAGTTAGGGAGGCGTGAGGTGTGAAGCAAGAAATGTGACGGGGGTTTTTTTTACTAAACGTGGCAAAAGTGAACATGTCATTTGCCGCATTCATTTATAGATTGATCTCGAAATGTCGTTTGTGACAAAGGAGGACATCCAGAGCGTAGTCGAAAGATTGATTCAGCGCATATGGAAGACTATTAAGCAAGTCGACATAGCAGTTCCGTTTACTCGCATGTCGTTTGCCGAAGCCACGTGCAAATACGGATCTGACAAGCCAGACACACGGTTTGGATTAGAGATCACTCAACTGCCTGACTTGGCCCTGGACGAACACATTGTTGCCGAGGCCATGGTGATTCCTGGCGGCGCCGAGCTGTTTACTGCACGGGAGTTAGCTCCATTCAACGACCTTATTGCAAATAGCCAAAGGAACAGCGAGTCAAAGGTAGGATCTATTTTGGTCGCACTATGTACAAAAGGCTATCGTTGTTGCACTTGCAACATAAACTTATGCTCGGTTTTCTTGTAAATGTTGTGGCAGTGTAGCTGACAACAATTCATAAGGTCAATTCACAAGGCGTCACTGGACTCGGCAAATCGACTTTGCTTTCGCGTTGGCTTGCAGGCAGCGGCGATGTCTTGGATCAGCAGCAACGCCAAGCCAAGCTGTCATCGGTATTGAACTCCATATCAGCCAAGTCGAGCGACTTGCTATTTGTCAGTGAGCGGTCGGTCCATGTAACCCCTGCAAACACTACATTAGGCCGAGTCAGATCGCTGGCGGCTAAGGCTCTGCAAGAAAAAGGCGCGCTGACTATTCCGTCTGACAAGTACAACTTTTTGTGGGTAGAGGACTTTCCACTATTTACACGAGAGAGCGATGACGCGCAAGGAAAGCTATCGGCTACTCACCATCCTTTTACAGCGCCAGTTGAAAGCGATCTGCCGCTGCTTGGCACAGACCCAGCAAAGGTACGTAGCCAATTTCTAGCGTTGCTCGAAGATGTGCCCTTTTCTACATTTCGATCTCATGTTTGCTAATCCTACGCTGTCTTTTTTGGTTGCTAGGTGCATGGGCAGCACTACGATATCGTGCTGAACGGCGTGGAGCTCGGCGGAGGCTCTATTCGCGTGCATGACCCAGCCGTACAAAGCTACATTTTCAAGGATATTCTTGAGCTCTCGCCTCGAGTGCAAGATGGCTTCAGCCATCTGGTGACTGCGCTCGGCCACGGATGCCCTCCACATGGTGGCATTGCGCTTGGTCTCGATCGACTAGTAGCAATCCTAACGGACTCGGCTAGCTTGCGGGACGTCATTGCCTTTCCCAAATCCGCCAACGGCCGCGATCTGTTTATGCGCGCACCAGCTGTGGCCACCAAAGAGCAGCTTGCGGAGTATGGAATATGTGTGGCAACTCCTGGGAATGGCTCATGCAAGCAACCAACAATCCTTACGCCGGATTCCGCTCATCAAGACAAGTGAAAGAGGCGCACGCCATTTTGCGCAGTTGTCTCCTTTCCTTTGATAGCCACCGTGCTAGCTTTTTTACATCTTCTAATTCTTTCGGAGCAGGAGCTCCTTAATTTAGACTCACTCATATGCGTGTGGCGTATATGTTGATTTACCGCAGCGGAAAGTAGTGTTTCCACGACTTGTATGCTACTGTGTAGTAGACACCTTGTGATAGATGTGTATTTAAAATGGATTAGGGGGTGGCAAACATAGGTGACAATCTGATTCTTGGAAAGCTTGCTGTAGACACTAGCCACATGAAAGTGCGAGACGAATTGTCTGTTGGCAGAGTATATAAAGACAGCATTCCTAGCCAAAACATGGACGACGCTCTTCACTTCCGAACATCTGCCACATTTCCACTACTTTCTTCACCAACCATGACTGCCGACAGCATTACTCCGTCATACGTTCTTCGCTATTTTGACCTAATTGGCCTGGCTGAAACTAGCCGCATGCTTCTGACGGCGGCCAAAGTCGAGTGGACGGAGGAACATCCCGAATGGCCACAAGAGAAGCCTAACCAGCCGTTCGGCCATCTACCCGTCCTGGTAGAGAAGAGTGGCGCTGAGGATGGCTCTGACTTTATTCTGAGCGAATCCGGATCAATTGAGCGCTACCTTGCTCGCACTTTCAAGTTTGTCCCTACTGACCTGAAGGAAATTGCGCGTCAAGAGCAGCTCCGCGACCAGCAGTTGGATATTATTCTGGCGTTCTTTATTCAGCTGCGAATGGTCGACGAGGCCAAGAAGGAGAGACGAGGCGAGTTTGATGTAATGCTAGACAAGATTGCCGAAATCCACACCATGATTCTGCGCAATAACGGTGACTGCGGACACTTGTTTGGCAAAGAGCTGTCGTATGCTGATATGTCGGCCTACGCGTTCTACAAGCTATTTGTCATATACGCAGTAGAGTTTGACGCGGATATCAGGTCTCTTGTCAAGGATAAGGTTACTCCACAGATTCTGAACCTGATTCGTACTGTGGAGTCGGACCCACTTCTTGAAGAGCATGTGGCGAAGAAGGGAAGCTTTGTAGCTCATATCTTGCCTGAATGAACAAAGAAGCTTTTCTCAGCATTTTCTAAACTAATTGAGGCTGACCCGCTTTTTGTGGCCTACATGTAGCAGAGGGCTAGTTTACTAATATATCCCAAATTTAGGGTCCAGTGCACCGTTATTGTCAATAAAATCCAGCTGCAGCATGTCTTTGGCCATGTGTCATTCTAGGGTGCCTGGATAGATTCACCACCTGCGCATGAAGTTTTAGCTTGACAAAATCGAAGCAAAAGCCGACGTGCCGACATGAAGCCGGCGGAGATTCAAGGCACAATGTGGATAGCAGCAGCATGCGTTTCAGGTGCCCCTCCTCCGCATGTGCATCAAGTACTGGCTGCTACTTGCGAGTCTTGCCTGAGAAGGAGCCCCTTAATCGTGGACCTGCGCTTGCTTTCCCTGGCTATTTTTTATGTGAGCTTTGGCAATAAATACTAATAGTAAACAGAAAGATCTACAGCGCATATCAGGTTTTTGTGATGACAAATGAGAGTTGCTGTCGGAGCCGAGATCGTTCAAATGTATCCTTCCATCTTTGCTTCCATTCATCTCTTTTTGACATCTAGTCACAAGACCAATAGACCTTCTAGCAGAGGGCTTGGCATCTATTTGTCAGATAAAATGGCAATCCCTTTGGCGCATCCTTTTGCTGTTTTTGGGCACATCTCCAATCCTGACATCTTGTTCTCTTCGCTGCCCAACTCCCTTTATAGGCATTACTAAGCAACAACATGGCATCCTATGTCTTTCGATACTTTAACACTATTGGCTATGGCGAAACTACACGTCTATTGCTAACTGCCGCCAAAGTCGAGTGGACTGAGGAGCACCCTGAGTGGCCGCAAGAAAAGCCCAACCAGCCATTTGGCCGTCTACCCGTCCTAATCGAACGAAGCATCGACGGTAGCCCCGATCTAGTACTTAGCGAGTCTACTACTATTGAGCGCTATCTCGCTCGCACCTACAGTTTCCTGCCCATGGATCCAAGACAGGCGGCGCTTCAAGAGCAGCTCCGCGACAGACAGAATGACGTGTTGCTGACCTTTAGGGAGTACATGTCAGTCCCCGATAGTGCAAAGGAGGATGTGTACGCCAAGTTTGAGGGACTTTTGGACAGAGTGATTAGCATTCACACGGGGCTCTTGCGCGAGAATGGCAACACGGGCTACTCTTTTGGTCCTTCGCTCTCGTACGCTGATATGGCGATGTACACGTTCATGAAGCTGTTCTTCATTCAAATCGTGCAGTACTCTGAGATGATGCCAAAGCTGTTCAAGGCCAAGTTGACGCCCGAGCTGGCCAAATTGGCTACTACAGTTGAGGCTGACCCGTTGCTGGTAGCCTATGTATCGCAGAAGGGTAGTTTGGCGGAGTATGTTCTGCCCAAATAAACCAGGCGATCTTTCCATTAGCCTTTCTTCTTTAGCGCCTGATTTCTGAATTGTAAGCAAAGCTGACCAATACACTGTATCTGGAAGGAGCCCCTTATGCTCGGAGCCGAGCTCGTCTTGTGCCTCCTTTTGTCGTTGTTTTGTATTCGTAAGCATCTTCAACGTAGAGAGTAAATAGAAATCTCAGGGTCTATCGTTATAGCACAAAAACATTGATATAAAAGACAAACCCTATCTGCTGTACTTTTTTCTCAAACATTACTGACCACACACACCATCTTCAATACTCTACCAACCACTTCAAGAATATCACTACCATCAACACTATGACCTCTTACATCTTTCGCTACTTTAATGTCGCCGGCTTTGGCGAAGCCACACGCCTACTACTAACTGCCGCCAAGGTCGATTGGTCTGAGGAGAACCCCGAATGGCCGCTAGAAAAGCCCAACCAGCCCTTCGGTCGCCTGCCTGTCCTAATCGAACATAGTGCCGACGGCAGCCCCGATCTGGTAATTACCGAGTCAGGAACTATTGAGCGCTACGTTGCACGCACATACGGCTTCTTGCCCGCCGATCCGTGGAACGCAGCGCTTCAGGAGCAGCTTCGCGACCGTCTTAATGATGTCGTGCTAGCATTTTTTGCGCACAAATCGGTCAGCGAGGGCGAAAGGCAAGCTGTGCATGACAAGTTCGTGGACCTTTTGGACAAGCTAGTCGCTGTGCACTCTGAGCTCTTGCGCAAGAACGGCAACAACGGTCATTTGTTTGGAACTGAGCTCTCGTTTGCCGACATCTCCACCTACGCGTTCCTCAGGATGTTCTTGATTAACCCTATGCCGTCCTTGGAGCATTCTCCACAGCTTGTCAAAGCCAAGTTGACACCCGAGATTGCCAAGCTCGCTATTACTGTCGAGGCCGATCCGCTTCTTGAGGCCTTTGTGTCAAAGAAGGGTGGTTTGGCGGAGTATGTTCAGCACAAGTACATTGACCAATTCCTCCATTAGCTTCACTTTCCTGATTTTAAGCAGCAACTAATCAATACACACATGGCTCATTATAGATACTTCTGTCAGAACCGAGCCAATTCGATATATACGTCATCAGCCGGGATACTTTTTGGGAGCGAGAGTCTGTCAAATTGCGGTCTGTCTTCAGGCACGCAAGCCACTTTTTGAAGGAAAAAACTGCATTATAAAAGGCGGTACTCGCCGTGTTCCCTTCCTGCTGCGCTTTTTAGCATTCGTCTGAACACGTCATATTTCAGTACTCTATCACCAACAACGACTCTACAATCAACATCTACCACTGTCAACACCATGCCTTCTTACGTCTTTCGCTACGTTAACGCCGTTGGATTTGGCGAGACCACTCGCCTCCTATTAACCGCGGCTAAGGTCGAGTGGACCGAGGAGAGTTCGGACCTCGAGCAAGCACGGCTTGACCATCCAAATGGTATTCCAGTCGTCCTAATCCAGAAGAACTCTGACGGCAGCCCCGACGTTGTGTTTAACAAGTTCGTCACTATTGAGCGCTACCTTGCTCGCACCTATGGATTCTTGCCGGCCAATCCAGAACAAGTAGAGCTACAAGATCAGCTCCGCGATGAGCAGAGTGCATTAATGAAACTCTTGTTGTCAACCGTGGCGCTAGGCATTGCAGCTGCCCAAGACGTGAGGGAATTTGTGTTCACCGCGTTCGAGAGATGTTTGGAAATGTTCCTTGGCTCCCGTGTGAAGCTCTTGCGCATGAATGGAAACACTGGCTACTCCTTCGGTTCTACTCTTTCGTACACCGACATGGCGATCTATTCCTTTATGAAGCTTTTCATCGTTGACTTTGCGACCTCTTCAAAGGAGATCGCAAGGCGCTTCAAGTGCAAGATGCCGCCCGAGCTTGCAAAGTTGGCCGCCACTGTTGAAGCTGACCCGCTTCTCGAGGCTCACATGTCGAAGAATGGCAGGTTTGCAAATGTATTCCAGGGTTAGGATCTTTTGATTTACACTTTGCCGCTATTGTCAATAAAATCCGGCTGCAGCATGTCTTTGACTATGTGTCATTCTAGGGAGCCTGGATAGATTCACCACCTGTGCATAAAGTTTTAGCTTGACAAAGTCGAAGCAAAAGCCGACGTTCCGACATGAAGCCGGTGAAGATTCAAGGCACAGCGTGGATAGCAGCAGCATGCGCTTCAAGCACCCCCTCCGCAAATGTATCAAGCAATGGCTTCTACTTGCGAGTCTTTCTTGAGAAGGAGCCCCTTAACTGTGGACCCGCACATGAGCTTTCTTTTCATGTGTGTTGGTTTACCGCAGCGGAAAGTAGTGTTTCCATGACATGTATGCTGCTGCGTTGTGGACAACACGAGTGATAGATATGTACCTAAGCTGGATTAGGGGTGGCAAACATATGTGACAATCCGATTCTTGGAAGGTTCGCTGCAGATGCTGCAAAGAAGTAGGAGACGAGCTTAGGGAGGGCGAGACACTGGCTGCGGCCAGAGTATATAAAGACAGCATTCCTAGCCAAAACATGGACGACGCTCTTCACTTCCGAACATCTGCCACATTTCCACTACTTTCTTCACCAACCATGACTGCCGACAGCACTACTCCGTCATACATTCTTCGCTATTTTGACCTAATTGGCCTGGCTGAAACTAGCCGCATGCTTCTGACGGCGGCCAAAGTCGAGTGGACGGAGGAACATCCCGAATGGCCACAAGAGAAGCCTAACCAGCCGTTCGGCCATCTACCCGTCCTGGTAGAGAAGAGTGGCGCTGAGGATGGCTCTGACTTTATTCTGAGCGAATCCGGATCAATTGAGCGCTACCTTGCTCGCACTTTCAAGTTTGTCCCTACTGACCTAAAGGAAATTGCGCGTCAAGAGCAGCTCCGCGACCAGCAGTTCGATGTCAGCGCGGCATTCTTTATTCAGCTTAATATGGTCGACGAGGCCAAGAAGGAGAGACGAGGCGAGTTTGATGTAATGCTGGACAAGATCGTTGAGATCCACACCACACTTCTGCGCAAGAACGGTGACTGCGGATATTTGTTTGGCGAAGAGCTGTCGTATGCTGATATGTCGGCATATGCGCTCTACAAGCAGCTCATCATGTACGCTGTAGAGTTTGATGCGGATATCGCGCCCTTTGTCAAGGACAAGATTACTCCAGAAATTCTGAACCTGATTCGCACTGTGGAGTCGGACCCGCTTCTCTGGGAGCATATAGAGAAGAAGGGAAGCTTTTTAGTTCATGCCCTGCCCGAATAAACAAGTGTGCTTTTCTTGGCATTTTCTAATCTAATTGAGGCCGATCCGCTTCTCGAGGCCGTTGTGTCGAAGAAGGGTGGTTTGGCGGAGTACGTTCAGCACAAGTACATTGACCAATTCTTCCATTAGCTTCACTTTCCCGATTTTAAGCAGCAATTAATCAATATACACATGGCTCATTATAGATACTTCTGTCAGAACCGAGCCAATTCGATATATACGTCATCAGCCGGGATACTTTTTGGGAGCAAGAGTCTGTCAAATTGCGGTCTGTCTTCAGGCACGCAAGCCACTTTTTGAAGGAAAAAACTGCATTATAAAAGGCGGTACTCGCCGTGCTCCCTTCCTGCTGCGCTATTTAGCATTCGTCTGAACACGTCATATTTCAGTACTCTATCGCCAACAACGACTCTACAATCAACATCTACCACTGTCAACACCATGCCTTCTTACGTCTATTGTTACTTTAACTCCATTGGATTTGGCGAAGCCACTCGTCTCCTATTAACCGCAGCCAAGGTCGAGTGGACCGAGGAGTTCTCTGAATTCGGGCAAGGCCCACTAGGCCACCCGGATGACTACCTTCCCGTTCTAATCCAGAAGAACTCTGATGGCAGTCCCGACGTTGTGTTCAACGAGGCCATCTCCATGGAGCGCTACCTTGCTCGCACCTATGGATTCTTGCCGGCCAATCCAGAACAAGTAGAGCTACAGGAGCAGCTCCGCGAAAAACAGGCACATGTAATGGTGACATTTGCAATAGGTATGTCAGCCCCTGGTATCATAAGGGAACTTTTGCTCATCGACTTTGAGAAAGAGTTGGAGAAGTTGATCAGCACTTATACGGAGCTATTGCGCAAGAATGGAAACACTGGCTACTCCTATGGCTCTACGCTTTCGTACGCCGATATGGCGATCTATTCATTTTTGAAGCTTGTCCCCATTCATTTTGCGATGTTTTCCAAAGCTCTGCCAAAGTTGGTCAAGGGCAAGATGACACCCCCAGCTTGTGAAGTTGGTCGCCACTGTTGAAGCTGACCCGCTTCTTGCGGCCTACTTGTCGCAGAGGGGCTAGCTTGCGAATGTATTCCAGGTTTAGGGTCTTTTACTTTGCATTTTGCATTTTACCGCTATTGTCAATAAAATTCAGCTGCTGCATGTCTTTCGCTATGCGGTGCTCCAGGAAGCCTGAATAGATTCGCCACCTGTGCATGACGTTTTAGTTTGACAAATTTGAAGCAAAAGCCGACGTTCCGACATGAAGCCGGCGGAGATTCAAGGCACAGTGTTGATGGCGGCGTCATGCGTTCCAGGCGCCCCTCCTCCGCAAGTGCATCAAGCAATGGCTTCTACTTGCGAGCCTTGCTTGAGAGGAGCCCCTTTATTTTTTGGAGTGTGCTTCGCTGCAATGTCGGCAGGGCTGTATGCCAAGGATCCGCCCTGTGCATAGGCGTCAGTCTGCCAACCATCACACAAGTATTTTTGTTTACTGCTGTCCTGGATTGCGGATGACAAATCGAGTTTCCCATTTCGCCATTCTGCTTTACTTTGCATGCTTTCTCACACCCCCTCTTTTTGACCACCCGTCTTTTGGCGTATACACCACCGAAGGCCACAGAACAATACGCAGTGTTCTACAGTATGACTTGCGCCATCTGCACTCTTGCGTTTGTCAGCAAGCTTTGCCGTAAAGACGAAAAGTAGCATCCATTCCAGGTATAAAAAGGACGCCCACCAAGGCCTAGAAATACACATTCCTTAGAACCACCACCATCAGCACCACTTCTATCCGCAGCAACACACGCTTTTTTTTTAACAGCCGAACATGTCGACCTCTTCTTTCACCCTTCGCTACTTCAACGCCGCCGGCCTGTCCGAGACGATCCGCCTGCTCTTGACTGCGTCCAAGGTCGAGTGGACCGAGGAGCACCCCGAGTGGCCTCAGGAGAAGCCCAACCAGCCGTTCGGCCGTCTGCCAGTCCTGATCCAGAAGAGCGCTGACAGCGAGACTGATCTGGTTCTCAGCGAGTCTGTTACCATCGAGCGCTACCTCGCTCGCACCTACGGCTTCCTGCCCGCCGATCCCCGGAAGGCAGCTCTGCAGGAGCAGATCCGCGACCGCTTTACCGACGTCATCCTCGCCTTTTTCATTCAGCGCTCTGCCTCGGACGAAAAGAAGGAGGAGCTGTTCACCAAGTTTGAGGAACTTCTGAGCAAGCAGGTCGAGGTCAGCTCTCAGGTGCTCCGCGATAACGGCAGCAATGGCCACTTCTTTGGCGACAAGCTCACCTATGTCGATATCGCCGCCTACGCCTTCTTCAAGTACTTGATTGTATCTTCAAAGGATCTTTCAGAGACCGTCTCAGGACTCGCCAAGTCCTCGCTGACACCCGAGCTGCACAAGCTTATTGCTGTCGTCGAGGCCGATCCCCTGCTGGAGGCTCAGGTGGCCAAGAGCGACACCTTGGTTTCGGAGCTGTCGGCCTAAGCCAATTTCTTTCTACTTTTATTTTTCTAACAACAGCTCTCAATGCATATTTTTTTCAACTAGTTATTGTTCTTGCGGATTTTTGAAGTACGACGAGGCGTGGGAGCAAGAGATGTAGATGGAAGATGTAGATTATCTGGCCCAAGCGAACTCTATCTTTTGACAGCACAATAAACTTGTCTAATTTTACAACTAATTGCTTTATCATGTCTCGCTACACCTTGCGCTACTTCAACATCCAAGGTCTGTGCGAAGCACTGCGTCTCTTGCTGACTGCATCTGGTGTTGACTGGACCGAGGAACACCCCGAGTGGCCAAGGGAAAAGCCCAACCAGCCTCTGGGCCATTTGCCTGTTTTGGTAGTGAGCAACGCAGATGGCAAAGGCGAGCTGGCGCTATCAGAGACACTGGTGATCGAGCGGTATATCGCGCGGGAGTATGGCCTTTTGCCAACCGACAACCTAGCTGCCGCTCGCCAGGAGCAGCTCCGCGACCAGCTTCATGGCGTGTGGTCCACGCATATGGAATATATGCACTCTACTGGCGAGCGCTCAGCTGAGCTGGTAACAAAGTTTGAGCAAGATGCTGAATGTCTGGTTGGTATGCATGTCGCAGCTCTGCAGCGCAATGGCAATAACGGCCACTACTTTGGCGACGCACTGTCCTATGTCGACCTGGCTGCCTACGCGTTCTTCAAATTCTTTTCTAATGCTGGACCCAGATCGCTCGAGGCCAAGATCGGTCTGTTGGATTACACGCACATCCCAGAGATGAGCAAACTCATGGCCGTTGTTGAGGCCAGCCGCTCGCTGGAGCCCTACTTTGCTGCAGAGAAAGTAAATGGTGCGCGTTTGGCAACGCGGTTCAAGTAAAGATAATTACATTTATTTCAATCGCGAGAAGCAAAGATAGTTGTCAGCTCTAGGACGAACCACCCTTAACCACAGATAGGATGTCATTAGTAGTGATGACCTGTGAAGGTAGCGCTGTCGAGGTCTTTGACCTTGTCCCTGGAACTGAGAGAATGCCCTTGTAAATGGCATAGCCAAAGAATACGCCCAGCGCACCAGCAACCGATATGATCTTTGACGCCAGCTCTGGGTCATCCTGAGTGCTCGGCAGAGAATACGACCGCAAAGAGGCGAACTGGAGTGCGCTTTGCTTTACCATCGATCCCACGCCAGCAGCCCAGTTTTGCTCTGGGCCCATGCTAGGCGGTTCCATCTGTGCGTGAATGCGATTGCAGAATTCTGAAAGATTTGGAAACTCCTCAACGATCATCGACTTTAGAGTGCTTTGCGGCAGGTCAGGATAGAGCATCAGTGACAGGTACCCGTAGACAACTGTATCGAGGGCCGTTGGCTTGCTGCCAAAAAAGTACTCCTTCTTGTCAAGCTTTTTGGACAAGGCATTAAGGCACTTTTTGGCCTGCGCGTAGACAGGGTTTGCGGACTTGTCCTCATGGGATTTGAATCCGTCCTTGGCCAAGAGATAGATCCGTGGGAGCTTGCTTTTAAGGAAAGCCGTGTTGGTGCTGCTGTTTGACTCGCTAGCTGTGTTGGTCTCGGTCGCTACTACGCTGTGAATTCCGCGAGACTCTAGTCGATGCTCGGCGTGATCCCTGAGCTGGGTAGGGATAAACAGACTGAGCGGGAACCCAAAAAGCTTTGCCAGGCGTGGACGAATCGACTCTACAAAGTTCTCAGATACCAAGTACCAGCTAAAGAGCAGCGCATCCACCAAGCTGTCTTGAACCAGCGAGATATATGCGGTCGACTGTGACAGTTGCTCCTCGTCAAGCCCCGCGTTCAAGTCATAGCCCTCGCTCTTGAGAAACTCTACTATGCGCCAGAACCCCGATTCGATCACCGCCTGTCCGCAAGTGAGAGCTGGCAGACAGTTGTTTGGCGAAACGCTGGTACTGCTGACGTTGTGTAGCTGCCACTCGGCCTTACTCAGCTGAAGGTACGTCTACATGGTAGAGACAGACAGCAAAGCTGTTTCTAAGCAAAACCTTTTCATTCAGCAAGCCAGCTGTTGTTCAATTTAGACTGCCGCCTACCTGAATGCTAATGCACGCCGGGTCGAACGAGTACAATCCCTCTGCCTTGAAAGGCGAGCCCCAGGAATATAAAGAGTACATTAGCCAAGATATGAGATAAAAAAAGGTGGTAAAAAAAGGGCGAAGAAAAGAAAAAGGCACTGGTGAAAAAAGGTACCCTTGATCTGAATTTTCCCCCACTCCAGGGTGCTCCTTCGTCTCTTCAAAATTTCTCCATTGCACTTTTTCACTCTTTTCGCAAAGATTCCAGGAATCTTGAGGGCGAATAGATATCGAACGCAGCGTATTCCACTATGGACTATACACAGACTCTCAGGGACCTCGAGCAGGCCTGCAGCGACTTTCAGGTATGGCTCATACAGCGCACTATCGACGCTAGCGCTCCACAGCTGACAGTGTTGAGAAACTGACAGCACCCGCAACTAGACTAACTGATAGCATCTTGAAATACTGGACTTGGCGACAATAGGACGCACCTCAGCTTGCCGTCCAAAGGCAGTTGCAAGAGCTTGGAAAGCGGCCAGATGCGATCGCACTTGGAAAATATGTTCTAGGTATGTAGACAGCCTATATCTCAATAGTGTATGCCTTTATATTCGCAGTAGCTCGACACAATTCCTAACTTTTTTGGGGCATTTATCAATGCTGGCATATGACCAAATAGTTCACTCGAGCGTCCCTACAGCCATGTTCTTTGCGCTTGGCGGGATCAAGGAGTCGGTCATCGCTAGCTTTGCGGTACTGGGCCTAGAGGAAGCGCTGATACTCCGAGACGATCTATTTCAGTTGGCATGCTCGAAAAGCCGGGCCTTGGAGTCGTTTGTCTTGGAAAGGCTGTGCTGGGTGATAGCCGTGGTTACTAAGCGCGCATGGGTCGAGTCTTCGGAGCAGCGGCGAGCAGCGTTTGTCAAGACGCTGTGCGAGGACATTCTGCTAAACAACTCGCCATGTATTGGCATCATTGTCACGACCAACCTGATCGACGAAATCTCCGGCGGCAGCAAGTGCGCAGAGTTTAACCTCCCATGGGAGTTTCACTACTCGTGCAAGACCTCCTTTGAGAACACGCATATGGTCCACCTGTTCGAGGCCGCCCTGAAGGTCATGCACCGCAAACTTCAAAAGTCGATGGAAATGAGAAACGCTCCACCTGGCGGCGGCCATACCATTGCGTATGAGCGGAGGTCAGCATTGCACATTGCCGACAGAGTCTTCAGCTGGTCGTTTACTCCGCAAGACGACAACCACACTGCCATGAGCTCGTTTGGACACTCCAGGACAAGCATGATGGGTGGTGGTAACGCTGGCAAAGGCGCTTCTGGGCAGAATTCGGGAGACATTGACGATGATAACGAGCTTAACAACTCGGGCATGGCCATTCTGGATAACGACGACCAAAACCGCACGCCACTGTTTCCGCAGCAGTGGCGGTCGCTTCTTTTGGACAACGACGTTATCAACCTGTTCTTTTCTGTCTACGAAGCGACGCTGAACGACCAGATGCACGCGTACTTTTCTCCCGGCAGCTCGCACATTGCTCTGCAATGCATGATCCAAATTTCGGGTCTTCGAGGCAAGGGTCTGTTTGCGTCAGATAACTCAAAGGACGGCGATTCAGAGCGTGCCCGGTATGCGCAAGTCATTATGCAGAATCAGCTACGGGTTATCCGCCACGTGTGCACGATGGACTTGGCTTCGGATGGCTCTGAGGATATTGTCGTTGCTGCTACGCAAATGATCCGGCGGTTTATTGAGGCACAGCTTGGTGAGCTGCCTTGCACGGTTGTTGCTGGCAAGCGACTGCATCCACTGGCGCTTCTAGCGGCGGGTGTGCCTGAAACCTTAGAGTATTTTAGCGATACCAGCAAGTTGATCTGCTCGTTGTTACAGGCAGCGGCGGGCATTGTAAAGTCCGATAGCGCAAATTTTGTCGATGACGACTTTGGCGATGTCGACAACTACTTTGTGATGCAGGCGTTCGACGAGCTAGCTAGCGCATGGTCTGCCGTCATAGATGAGATCAATGAATGGGCTTATCTCGATAAGTCATCCGATACTGCATACCCCAATGACGCAAAACCTACGAGCGGCGACGGCAATGGCGGCCACTACACTGGGCAAATCAACAGTCGCAGTGTGCTAACCTCGTTTATGCAGTTTCTGACTACCACGGCGTACATGATCCGCTCTCAGTACATTCAGTTGCGCATGCTCATGTGCGAAGACAGCGTGCTGGCGAGCGACAGCCGCAGCGAGACGCAAACGATCGACCAAGGGATTTTGGCCAAGGATTATGTCGTCTATGAGGATCAGCTACAGTTCTTTGCCTTGCTAGCTCGGTTAGATATTCGCACCTCTGTGGACCGACTTCGCGAGAGCCTGCGCAGTCGGTGTGCGGCATTGCAGTCCGAGTTTGCTCGCCTCGAGCATGCGATTGACAGTGGCAGCCAACGCACTATCGACCTTTTACATGAGCAAATACACTGGATAGTGCTGATGATCGGCTACACATTGGCTGATTCTGGTACTTCTGAGCGTGTGCTCATTCCAGGACCTGTTACCGAGTACTCGAAGACATGTGCTAGCACCGAGCAAGATCACACTGTACAGGCCATCATGTCGATGCTTCAGCTATTGCAGTTTGAGCTGACCATCCCCTCGTCGACTCTGGCCTCATACTGCAGTCCGCTGCTGGCTGAGACGCTTTTCTGGGCACTGCGTCGCATTGCGCCCGTGTATCTCTTATTTGATCGTTCGGACTATCGCGAAGTCAGCCAGTCAATCGTTGCTGCCTTTGGCACCGCTTTGGATGGTGGCAACGGTGCAGCTGTCGTTGGCGGTTTACTGGCCCTTGTTAAACCAGCCTTTGAGCTGTGGATTTCGGAGGAGGACGTGCTGCAGATGTGCATCGATATGCTGCTGGCATTTGCGCAGCGTGCAAGCATCGCTCAAGCAATCACTGGATCGCCTCTGTTTGCGCCGCTGATGCAGTATCTTATTGGCAACATGCACCGCTTCCCCGAAACAACGCACAGCTCTATTGTTGAGGCTCTAGCCGTGTTGTGCTGTCACTCGCCATCGGTCGAGCATGAGCAGGGCTTTGCTAAGCTCAAGTCGCTGATACTAGGCGGGTTCAGTCAAGTCGCCGCCTCTCAACCACAGGATCCCCGCGCCATTGGCCGTATTTTGGATGGCCTGGATATGATGGACGGCATGCTAGCAGCGGCAAACCTTCGCAATATGGACATGATCTTTGACCTGCTGTTTGAAGTACAGCCGCTCTTTGAGCAATTGATGTCTACCTACGCAAGCGACGAAAACATCCCACGAAAGGTTATTCAGGCCATTGAATCGGCTTGTCGGTATCTGGACATCTCGTCCCTCCCGGATAATGAGCATATGTTGCGGCACTCACGTAACCTCCGGTCGATTCTGCACGTGTACCAGAAAACTCACCAAGGCCAAGTTATTACGAGCCAGGCAAGTGCCACCGATTTCGAGTCCTTGGGCGACGTAACGACGCTTATATCGGCGATTTCGTATCTGGTGCACAACGAAATGGGGTTCTCGCCTAATGAAGCAAGTCCCTCGATGTGCAAACAAGTATCGGACGACTTTGGCGAGACCGAGGTATTTGGGATTTACTGCATTCACACGACTACCACGCCGCCTCAGCTATCGACTCCAAACGTACTGCGGGCGTATATGCAGCTTCTCTCTGACATGGTTCAATACCGGACACCATCCCTTATTCGCTGGCTGCCAGTGCAGACCTGGCGCTCCATCTTGGACGAGCTTGTTGGTGGAGTTGACAATGACATTTACGACGTCGGCCGTCGTACGTATGAAGTCATAGGCAAGCTCGGTGCATTCATAAAGATTAATGGACTGAAAGTCGTGTCGGAGGAGCTTGGCGAGCTGTTTAGGCAGGGCATTCAGCGACTTTTGAGCAAGCTGCTTCGGGCCTTGCTGTTCTCCACCTTTGATGCGGAGCTAGTAGAGTCGGCCGGTGCCGCTCTGATCACTCTTGGCCTAATCGACCCCGATCACTTGCGCTCGTGCTTTGGCGAGTTGTTTGAACATAGCGACTCTGCGATGTTTGCCGACAGACTCTCGGCCACATTTTCTCGGCTCAACGCTGAGATAGAGTCTAACGAGGCAGTTCACGCCTTCCTCAACTCCGCTGGCCCTATTCCGGACCCTATTGACAGCGCCTCATTGCGCCAACCACTCTTTGACTTTCTCGTCAACACACGAGCCGTGCTTCGTGTAAAGTAGTAGTTATACGTACATTGGTTCTAGAACATGTCCAACAATACTTGCTGATAGTTGATATGACCAGACAAAGGGTCTTTTTTTTTACTGGCAAAGAGCACTATGCCAACAATTTAGGCCCACGTGTTGTGTGCTGGCTCTGCTGCCCACTAGCCGCAAATATCGCCGCATTACGGCTACATTTGACGATGTCTAGAATCAATAAACTTTAATCGGAGTGTGTATTTGTGGGGAACCAAGATTAGCTCTAAAGAGAAATATATAGTGTACATGGCTGGTAACCTTGTTGGCATTGCTATACAAGTAGCAGCTGTCACCCCTGTATATCTCCTAAGCGGGTCGTTCTTTTTCCCCCGTTTTGTATCCTTTTTCTTTTGCTATCTTGCTGACTTGTTTCGTTACGCATTTCGCCCTGTTCCCTACACAGAAATTTTGACCCAGTACCAGCTTTTATAATTCGAGTTTCCCGTTTGCGTTGTCTGGATATTTCTACCGATCTGCGCCAAGTCTCTAGCTTTGTTAGCCTGCAGGCAGACGCTGCTAAAGCGTAGTTGTTGATTGTAACAATGGACAACGGCTTGGAACACGCACTTGGTGATGTTCTGCAGTCCGCTGTGGACGACAAGTTTGACATGTTTTCCATGTCAACAGGCGTGCCCGACTTTGTCAAGAAGCTGTTCAGGTAAGCATTGCCCGCAATTACTGCGCACGTGCCCTCCTCCACTTTTAAACGATGAACAACAATCGCATGTGCCCCCCGATTGGCTCTGCCTCGTGGGGCTCGATCGCATGGCCAATTTCTGAAAGCATAAATTTATTGCAAAATTGCACGGCCATATTTTGTCCTTTAGGATGCTCGAGGACGAGGCACATCGCGAGATAGTTTGCTGGGGACACGAGGGCGACAGCTTTGTGGTCAAGGACCCCAATGGGTTTTCAAAGTTTGTTTTGCCGCAACACTTTAAGCACAACAACTTTGCCAGCTTTGTGCGCCAGCTGAACAAGTACGACTTTCACAAAGTAAAGGTCACTGAGGACAACAAGCGGTATGGCGACGAGGTTAGTATTGCTAATAAAAAACCAAGACACGCCCTGTGCTTGCTGACAATAATTAGCGCAATGCATTACAAAAATATTGTGATATATTATATCTATGCTTTGTAGGCATGGGAGTTTCAGCACCCAAAGTTCCAGCACAATCGGCCAGACCTCTTGGAAAAGATCAAGCGAAAGATACCACCAAAGTCCAAGTCAATTGGCGGCATTTCTAGCGGAAGACACAATGACGGCGAGCTTCGTGTGGTAGCCGAGGATCTACAGGGCCAGATACACTTGTTGACGCACGCGCACGCCGAAGTGACAATGTACATGCACCAGCTGGGCAAGCAGCAGCAAGCAATGATCGACGAGCTAAACGGTCTCAAGAAGAACATGCAAACGCAGGACCAGCTGATGGAGGAGTTTGTCAGGTACTTGGTCAATCAGGACGCGGCAAACAGCAACAGCCGGAGTAGCGAGCTCGGGGCTGCGGCAACAGTAGCTGCAGCAGCAGCCGCGGCAGCGGCTGCTTCGGGACTCGGCGGACTGAGTGCGCTCGGACATATTCCCGGAATGGGCGCGGTTCCGGGCGTGGGCGGTGGCAATGACTTGCATCATATAGCCGGAAATGGCAGCGGTGGCAGCAACAACAGCTTGGCCAGCGAGTGTATTGGCGATGAGACAAGCGGCACTGGTGGCTCGCATGTTGACGTCCAGCACCAGCACAACCACCACTCGCAGATGCACGCCCACGCTCAACTACAAGCTCACGCTCAGCTTCAGGCCCACCAGCAACAGCCAGCGCCGCAACTTTGTGAGCTGCCGCACTAGCCCTCGTCTTTCTTTGTTTTTTATTATTTGGGAGGTTCTTCTACTTGTTCTACTCTGTTTTCTTTTTTTTCTTTTTTGTCTTGTTTGTTTTAAATACTGCCCAGTTTATATGAGAAGGGTGCAATTATTGAGCTCGGATGTTTGAGTTGAAGTAATTCGCACAGACGTTCCGTGGCTGCTGCACAAAACAAAAAAGATCGCATTGGGAATTGCGGCTGTGTGTGGGAACCGCCAGCTGGGGTGTGTGTTGGTTTGTTTGTTCGCTCGTCTGGCAGCCTTCCACTATTCCTCCAGCCGTGTTTGACGGACGGGAGACCCGAGGTGGGCGCGTGTTAGCTCTTTCCTTTTAGGGAATGGATGTACTTGACAAGTTCATGCACGCCGACTCGTTTTGATGTCGCAGATATTGTACTACTACTTGGAGAGCCTGGTGGTACTTTACGGTGAGAATAGTAAAATGAAGTCGAGCAGTTAATGCGCCTGGGGATATCTGCCCTGTGGGAGTACCACTGCTTTATAACATGTGCGATAGGCCTCGCGTTGCCGCCGCTGACATAGTTGTTGCTGCTCGCCTTCCCATCTTGGCTACTACTAGATTTGCTACAAGACAGTACATGTCACACTTTCCTCATTTCTCCTGCCGCTGACGTCTTTCTCCTATTTTCCTACATCCTTCTTTGGAGAATCGTACCTTTTGGCTCTCACTATTTTCGCCTCGATTATCAAACTACGCGTTGTTGTCTCTTGTCAGGTGTCCCTCCTTGTACCCGCCATCTCGCTACTCCTGCAGGGTATACGTCCTAGAGTTCCAAATCCCCCGCACACGACCCAATACTCCAGGCTGGCAGCTGACCCAGTTGTGTCTGACATCTTTTTTTCTCCTTAATCCTAGCGCGCATTGCATCCGCACGAGCGCACACACGAGCACACGAGCTCACTTTTTTTCGTCTTCGCACAGTCGACCGACACTACATTCCGCAATCGCTGATTGTGCTCAGGTATGTACGCGCAGCATAGAGTTGTGCGCTTTTTGAACAATTGTCATGTCTAGCCACGCATAACAAAAAAAAACCAACTTGACGACAAAAAAGCAATTCTCAACTGCATCTTGGTCAATTTTTGGTGTCCGCCTACGTCTGAGCAACGAATGCTCCTGTCGATTGCCAACTAGTTGCTGCGCCTTGAGTTCACTTGGTGCCTTTGCTAGTCCCTGGCATACTTAATGCCCATTCACTTTCTTGACACAAACAATGACACGTTTTTTTTTTCTTTTCTGCATCTTGCAGTGGCGGCCGTGGGTTTCCCGTTTGCATTATCTAACGAGCACTCCCGATTTTCTACAAGCCATGTTTTCCTTATGCCGTTTCGTGGCGGCCATATTTTTTTCTTCACCACCCCCAGGCTCCACCCGTCGTGTGTCCCTCCTTCTTCCCCTCGTTTACCGCCTCCTCCCTCCCTTCCCCCGCCTCTACTAGCTGAATTCAAACGCACAAGAGCACCAAGTTGCGCTCTACCTGTCGCTCGGAGGCGCAGTATATCTTTCAGCAGCGGCCTACTTGTGCGAATCGCTATTTCTGGTCGTCGACTGATTCTGAATCCTCTCACACTTTCTCTCTCTCACTCAAATACTCGGCTCTTGGGTCTCTTTCTTCACCGCCTGTTTGCTCTCCACTGTTTATTTGTTTACACGACGAACAAAACCTCGAGGCCGATTCCTAATTCTATCTCTCCCTTATTTTTCATATAGCCAGAAATGGGCATCTCTGCGATATTCAAACGGCCCAAGGCCACGTCGTCGTCTCAGGTGTCGACCGACGATTCGATCAAGGATGGACAAAGGCCTCGCCACATTAAGCGCCGCCCAACTGCCTCTGGCAATCGAAGCTCGGAGGATCATATGAACCCGAAGGCTCCGGCTCCAAAGGTTAGCAAGGGTGCGGCGCGGATCATTTCGCGTACATCATCTACCTCGGACATTGGCGAGCTGCCAACGCCCAAGTCCAGCCTGAATGAAGGCCCGGGAGCCTCACGCACTCGCAGCTCCGCTACTAAGAGTATGGCTGCCCCCATCGCACTGCCGGCCAGGAGCCAGGCCGACAGCGATATGTTTGGCTTGTACCGTCTGACCACTCCGCCCCTGGATTCAGCTACTCCTCAGCTTAGGGAAATCGACCCGTTTGGTAAGTAACATTTCCTCTCACTCTGCTTCCTTTTTTGTTTTGGCACGGAGTACATCAAGCCCAACTTTGTGGCTGCATATGCAGCTCGGGCTAAAGGAAGTTCGTTTCGGCTAATAGTCCGAACTAAAAAGGATGACAGGTCCTGTCGCCACATTCCATGCTCTATTGGGGCTGACAATGTTTTCTTGCGTGTTTTGGTGTTTTATTTTATTGCCAACTTTTTTTCGTTATGTAACTATGTGTCAGCTGGCTATCCCTGTTCTTTGCTAATACATTGTGAGCCTCATTTTGCACAATCTAACGATGTAGAAGACAGCCCTCCTCCGCGTCCGCTCACAGACTTTGAAGATCCGGTCTACATCCCTCCACTCACACTCGCAGCCACTCTGGTGGACGACTACGGAACAATGGGCGGGGTGGCGCAAGTGGGCAGTAACAACGCCACTAATGCAGCCACTTTGGCTACTACGTCAGTCCGGGCTACTGCAAGCACATTTGCCCGATCATCTACTACGACTGCTACTGGCTCGCTAGATCTTTTGAGCGAGTTTAATGCGTCGTACAACTACTTGTTTGGCACGCTACCATCTGACTCTGCGCTTGCCGCTAATTCTTTTGACAGCGGTGCCAATAACTCGCTAGAGCAACCATCAGCCAAGTCCTCAGCCGCAGTTACTGCTACACCGTCTCGTCCTAATGCAAAGTTATCTCGCACGGCCGATACTGGAATGCAGAGTCCCGTTAGCGTAAAGACAGTGGGCAGTGGCGGCTCGAGCGACAATGTGCCAGACGAAAGTGCCAACGAGGATGACGCCATCAGCCAAGCTTCCTCCAGTCCCAGCGAGGATATTGAGCTAACACGTGAACTCGAAGAAGAGCGTCGCAAGGAGGAGGAGCGCAAGGCAGCCGAGCAGCGCAACCGCCGCCGCGAGCTCATCAAGCAGCAGGTAGCCTTTGAGCGCATGAAGGAGCGCCATCGTCGCCAGTACCCCGGCCAGCAGCAACCCGTCAGCGCGCATAATAGCGTGGCTCGCTGGCAAAAGGAGTCGGCCAATGCAGTTGCGCCGCCACAGCAGCAGGCGATGTACGCAAGCAACGGAGCGATCAACCGTGGATACGCTCAGGCAATGCCCCCGCACCAACCACATGTGGCTCCTCATGGCAATAATAATGTCAGCGCATCGTATGCGAATCTCCCAACCAGTGCGTCCATGTCTAATATCGCGTACATGGCCGACTCGCAGAATGCCGGCATTGCCTCTACTCAATTTGCTACGTTGCCCAGGCACAAGAATCAAGGATTTCCCTTGATAGCAGATACTTTCGCCGCCAGAACTGGCCAGACAGCGCAGCAGCAGCACTCGGCGTCGTTTTCTGGGTACATTCCTGTCAACGGCCACCAGATGCAGCAGCAACAGGCTTTGCAGCCCTTGCAACTGCAACCGCCCGTGCCGTCGGCTCACCCGGTTAAGCTGGCAAGCATGCCGCAAAGGGCCAAGAATCCGTACTTGAGTGACAGCAGCGACGACGATGGCGGCAGCAGCAGCGCTTCTGACGAGGTCGACAGCGACGATATGACTAGCATTGGTAGCTCGGACATTTCTTGCGATCCACCGCTTGAGCAGCGCGAGCCTGATACTGTACCACTGGGCATTAACGGTGGCGGTATTCGGGCTCCACGCAGCGTCTCGCAGCCGATCATGACAGTTGGCGGTAGTGACACATCCAGCGACACTTCGGCCAAGAGCCAATCTTCGTCAACTCGCCGAGTTCGGTTCCACGAGACCGTGTCGGTGGTGTTCAATACTCGGCATACTGTGGCCGGTGAGGACTTTGAAGAGCCTGACGCGCTCGAATCGGACAACGACAGCAGCAACGCCTCGATTGATATGAACGTCACCAGCACCAGCGGCGCCAATAGCAGCTTGTGTTTGGCTGGCGGATCTTCTGACGAGGCCTTTGACCGCAGCAATGCTTACAGCCACTCGAGGTACCAGATTCCTCCGACATTTATCCCGACCCAAAGCGACTCTACTGCGCAGTGGTACGACGAAGAGTCGACGACTGTGGCCAATAGCAAAGATACTAGCGGCTACTCAAGCCGCAACATCTCCCCCGACGGCACCAAGCGGCAAAGCCAGCGTCCAAAGCATCGCATCGAGACTCAGCCCTTGCGCGATCGTGAGGCCGAGCGTGAGCTACGGAAGAAAGCCCAGGGCGGCAGACATGCCTCGCAACCGCCCATCCAGCGTCCACGGCCGACGCCGCCACCCAAGCAAGTTCAAGCTGCTGCTCCTGCTTCCAGTGACCCTCAGACGCCTCCAGTAACAACACCAGCTCCTGCTCCGCCGGTTACTGAATTAGCGTCTGACAGCCAAAAGCCGCCGGTGGACCATATGGCAGAGGCTCGGCGCGCACTCTTGGGCCACTACAATGTTCCCAACCCTGAGCTACCAATCGGGAGAAGCATTCCACGGAGCGGTACTGCAACTACCACCTCGTTCGCTCGGACCTCAAGTGTCAAGATCTTGCAGCCGCCCTCGTTTGCTCGCCCCAAGCAACGGCCAGCAGCCAGCAACCCCCAGCTTAACATTAGGTCCGTGTCTGAGCACAAACCAACGACAATGACATACACGACCCAGCCGCAGCGCCAGTCCACTGCTACAGCCAAGGAAAGCAGCAGTACCGATGTCAACTATGCTTTGCGGAACTCTTCGATAGCTACCTTTGATGCCTCAACCAAGGCCAAGCCCATTGAGGACGACAACAGCGATGGCGATGACGTCCCTCTATCGACCTTTGCACGCTCAAGGTCCGAGCCCATGTCTAGCTTGCCTCGCCGCTCGACCGACGACTACCTCTCTCGCCATGTAACTGCTAGCAACAACTACGACTCTGACAGCAACGCCATGGCTGTCGAAAATAGCGCAGCGAAAAGTACCAATGCTCGCCGTTTCTTTGGTCGCAACCAAGCCGATGTCGCTGGCAACCCTATTTCACGTAGCAACACGCTATCGTCGGTCTCGGTTCCTAAAGTCGGAGATCATGTGGCAACATTTGAACAGATGCGCTCGCTATCTATGGACGTTGCTCCACGTCAGTCTACCGAAAAACGGCGGTTTGGCCGCTGGGGGAACTTTTTCTAAATACTTCTTATCATTTCTGGCAATAATAATACAAACTAGCTTCAGAAAAATTGGAAATATGCGCCCATCAGCCGATATGCTATAAGTAGTGATATTGTTGCGCGTCTAGATAATTCTTCAAAATGTAAAACATATCCCAAGCTGTCAGCTCATGTAAGGGCACCTGAATTTGGCAATTTGCTACCCCAGGAACCAAAACCCGTGGCGACCATATGTAGGTTGACTTGAAAAGCGGGCACCCTTCAAACCATTTCACACAAAGAAAGGTAGTTGTTTATATACGTACCCAAAATAGCCAACCTGTCAACACGTGAAAGTTTGAGAGTTAGCTCGAAAATAAGGTCAGATGGCCGAGTTGGTCTAAGGCGACAGGTTTAGGCCCTGTTCTCTTCGGAGGCGTGGGTTCGAATCCCACTCTGATCATTTACTTTTTTTCAAATTTTCTTTTTGCAATTATTTTATTTCTTGAAATGGTTGAAGAGATAACTTCGGCACACTTATTACTTGTTTCTAATGCCTATATTGTTATACTGGTACTAGTGCTAAAAAAAGCAGTACCACGTCTTTTTGATATTTATAATAGTTTGGAAACAAAGAGATTCCTTCTATTGGGTCTCTCTCATAGTGATATAACAATGCTGACACCAGAGATAAAGCAATGATTGCTTTGCTACATGTGATGTATCAATTAAAAAAATTAAAGTCTACTCATGAACAAAGTCTGGCTTGCGCTTCTCAGCAAAGGCGGCCATTCCCTCCTTCTGGTCCTTGGTAGCAAATGTAGCCTGGAACAAGCGGCGTTCGAAATGCAGGCCAGAGCTCAAACTAAGCTCATAGGCCTGGTTGACAGCCTCCTTGGCCATTTGCACGGAGACCGCGCCCTTTGCAGCGATTTTGGCTGCAGTCTTGATAGTCTCCTCCAAGAGTTTCTCTGGAGGAAAGACCCTACTAACCAAGCCATAGGACATAGCCTCCTGAGCATCGAGGTTGACACTGCCAGTGAGGATCATCTCCATAGCCTTAGACTTGCCCACAGCGTGAGTCAGTCTCTGCGTTCCACCAGCGCCCGGAATAGTACCAAGGTTAATCTCTGGCTGTCCAAACACGGCCTTTTCGCCAGCATAGATAATGTCGCACATCATGGCGAGCTCGCAGCCGCCGCCCAGTGCGTATCCGTTGACGGCAGCAATAACGGGCTTGCGCATCTTGCTAATTTGCTCGACCCAGTGCCCCAAAAAGTTGCCCTTATAGTTGTTGACAAACTCGGTGTCCTTCATCTCCTTGATATCAGCTCCAGCGGCAAATGCGCGCTCGCTGCCAGTGAGTACGACGGCGCCAATGCCAGAGTCATTATCGAAGCGAGAGAGCGCGTCGTTGATCTCGTAAAAGAGCTCGCTGCACAGGGCATTGAGTGCCTTGGGACGATCAAGAGTAATAACGGCTACACGTCCCTGGACTTCCGTCTTGATCATGTTGTAAGTCGGCGCATCCGTCGAAGCTACACCACAAAGTGTCATTTTAAAAAAGGGGGTTAGCAGAGTATTTGGTCAAGGAGTATAAAGAAGTGGCTCGGAAACGAAAAAGAGTTAGAGGGAGGTGAGGTTGACATATTGGTTAACAAAGACAACCATGTGGCTGATTGTTTTGTGTATTGTACGTACTGAAGCGGACACTAAAAGAGGTGCGCAGTAGGTTGTTGGCAACTTGTGCCCTTGGCACAGTGTGCGTAAAAGGTCTAATGGCAGCAGGCAGACGAAGCATGACTAAGAGGAGTGGCAAAAAGAAAAGAAGAGGAAAATTTGTAGAGAAGAGATAGCGAAAAGGGTGCATTCTGTTCGTGGGAAGATGCCGTTTATCACATGCGGCTGTCGTCACAGGCTTCTGATCAAGATTACCAAACTATTGATCGATCATGATATACTCATGTATTGATGTTGTAGGCTTACTGGCTTCATAGTACGAGTAAGCCCTCTCCTTAAAACACCTGTCGGCACGACTAAATATTAATTTTTCGCTTTTTTTAAAAATGAAGTGAGTGTCATAAGCGCATCCATCAGAATAATCGGCGTTGGATACAGATACAC
>JANBQS010000226.1:0-25577 GCA_027577415.1 Coemansia sp. RSA 922 | reverse complement strand
GAAAAGTTTCCAAAGCAAAGCGACATGGCCGCCCCCCACAAGAGTATTTGTATGTTTCAGAACCTATGCGATCAGCTGGCAATATATAAATCGGGCCAAAGCAGTATGAGTATGTATCGTCCAAAAATGTGCGATCAGTCAGACCAGCGCAGTATGGAAAATGTGGACCCTTGAAAGCAGTAGCGAAAAAATGTTCCAAGCCAAAAAAACCTACAGTGCATACTGGTTAGCCTTCGGCGACTTTAATTGCTTTAATTATTTGCTGGCTTAGTGCGATAGCAAATAGTGCCCGTAGATTGGCAACTCTAAGATGCTACTGCTCAAATTAAACATCCTCGGCCATATATTACAGCGCAAAAGTGAAACCGTCGGTTTGGGTTTGCTTCTCGGATATAACTGCAATAGAGGGCTGGGAAAAATATATTGCACCATATCAATATATTTTTTTTGGCGAGCCCGACAGACGAATGGAAGAAAAAGTGCTTCTATGACTCTGTCGCCAACTACGTAGGCATTAGTACTGACGGCCATAAGCAAGGGGGTGGAAAAGTTCCCTGGCAGAGCTGCAGAACCACACGGCCACGTACGTCGCCGCTTCAAAATTTACCCGCAAGGCACTTTCGATAGCCTTTTGCATCCGAGATACAGTTGGTATCAATAAACTTTATAAATGTGGCGCATCTAGCAGCCTCGCTGATCCTGATCGGTTTGATCGTTAGATTTTACGAGCATTCAGTTGAAGCTCAATGTCAACTGAGTGAGTGACTCTTTCACTTCTTTAAAGCATTTGACTTTATATAATTTTTTTTTTTTTTAGCATGTCTAAGCAATCGCTTGAAGCGCACTTTTCGGCGGTCAGAGACGCCCTCGCCAGTGGCAATCTGCCTGCCGTGTTCGAGGCTGCACGTACGGGACTGAGCAACTACCCGAAAGAGATCGACTTTGTCAAGATTCAGATTGTAGCGCTAATGAAACAAGAGAAGGCGCAACAGGCACTTAGTCTCATTGACCAGGCGCGCAAAGCCAAGCTTCTCTCGCCCAAGGATATGGCGTATGAAACCGCGTACTGTTATTTTGTTACTGGGAACTACGAGCTGGCGAAAAGGCAGCTCAAGCACGCGAACCCGGGACCTCTGGTAGCCAAATTGGCAGCTCAGATTGCGTACAAGAGCGACCAGTTTTCGGAATGTGCGGACATTTATGCAGCGCTTATCTCGGAGACAGAACAGGACAGTCAGGAGTACAATGACCTGGTTCTAAACATGGCGGCGGCCTTGGCCGCCGCCATCGCACAGCACGGGCAGGATTCCAACGATAAAGACGCGGCTACGGGTAATATATCTGGAGGCTATGAGCTTATGTTTAATTCCGCTACTCGCCTGCTTGGCTCTGGCAGAGCGCAAGAGGCGGAGACGCTCCTAGCCGAGGCTGAAAGGCTGGCTACAGCGACGCTTGCCAATGACAAATGGAGCGAGAAAGACATTCGAGGCGAGGTTGCTCCGATTGAAGCGCAGCGAGCGGTCGCGTTGCACCGGCTTGGAAGGATCAAGGAGGCCCGTACGGTTTATGCCAAATTGCTGTCCGAGCGGGTTCTTGATGCCGTTACTCGCGATGTGGTTGCTCACAATTGTGCTGTACTCGGTGTGGCCGAGGCGCCTGGCGCTGACGCATCTGCGAGCATGGCCAAACGTGCACTTCAGGTCCCAGGTCGCAGTGCTAGTTCTCTAAGCTCTTACCAAAAGGCACTGATGGTGTACAACATGGCTGTTATGCAAGCCGCGCAGAAGCAATACGTAGCTGCTCGCCGCTCGCTTCGCGCCCTGGGGAAGATGACCTCTGGCGCCGCCATCGTCAACGCTGGTGCAGTTTCTGCAGGCGTTTCACTGCGCCTGGGTCGAGGGCGTCAGGCTCTTAATGAGCTAACCGCGATTAGCTTCTCTCAAGAGCCCGTGTCCGGTGTGCGTGCTGCATTGGCAGCAGCTCAGGTTGCAATCCAGCTAGGCGAAAACAAGCGTGCTACCGATGTTCTCGAGGCGTGGAAGGGCAAGGCTCAGGGTGTTGATTTGGGCAGCCTCAAACTTCCCGCGAAATTTGTCCACCACTACTTTGGCATCTGTCGACTCTACAACTGGCTACTAAATGGGCTCAACGCCGGCAAAAGCGAGACGGAAGCCTCTGCCGAGGCTGCCAGGGATCTTTACGCCAAGGCGGCAGCGATGCAGCAACCGAATGTTGACGTGTTGGCTGCCGTCGGCGGCTGCCTGTCCCACGCAGGCATTGACGACCTTGCGTGCGAGTGCTTTGGTCGAGCCAAGGCAGCAGCAGGGACTGAGCAAGACGCCGACTCTAATGCGAGCCCGTCCATGTCCATTCTGACACTGCTGGCATCGGAGATCGACTCCAAATCGACAGCCCAGCTGCTGCAGGGCTATAAGCGACGCGCTAAGCTGGCCAGAGCCATTCCGGGTATGCCAGCACGCATGGCTCGGCGCTTTCAGCCTGTTGCTAGTGCGCCACGCAAGGGGGCCACCACGATCACGCTTGGAGCCAAGCACAAGAGCTCGGCGTCCTTGAACAAGCGTCGTTCGCGTCGCAGCCGCAAGCTGGCGATTTCGCCGCCAAAGAGCTACGAGCCGGGCCGCGCTCCAGATGCAGAAAGGTGGATTCCGCTGCGGCAGCGCTCTTACTACAAGCCGCGTGGTCGTGGTCAAAGGCAGGCGAAGCTTCGAGGTGGAGCACAAGGTGGCACTGCAGACGCCGGCTCTGGATTGGGTGGCACTGGAAGCGCGCGCATTGGCGGCAAGGCAGTCAGCCCGGCGCTGTTGCAGACTTCGGCTGATGACGGCGTGCCCGCTGCTAGCGCTCCTGCGTCTGGCTCGCATGCCAGCAAGAGCAAGCCCAAAGGTGGTAAGAATGCCAAGGGCGGCAAGGGGAAGAAAGGTGGCTGGTAGATTACTCAGATTATTCTTTTTTATTACATACACTACCTAGCTATGCTATCATTGCTGACACATCTTTCAAGGCGGGTTGACTCGATTCGAGGCCTCAATCGCTTTAAGTACATGACCGTCATCATCGTAGACTAGTGCGCCGCCCTTCCACGTTCCATGCTGGAGTCCAATATCCTTGTTACGCTCATACTCGCGCTGGACGGCCTCACTATCCCCTTTCCAGTCCTTGTACAGCTGCAAGTTCTGACGCCCAATAACTCTGATCGTCTTCATGCGCAAGTCGTTGCCTGACCAGTCTGGGAGAAGGCTGTCGGAAATCTCTCGAAAGTGCCCGATTCCGTACCTTTCGATTCCCTCAAGCAGCTTGCGTTTCTCCTCGTCGCCCCACTTGCGCTCAGTCTGAGGCAACGCATCTTTTGGGGGCTGAAAGTATTCTTGGTTGAGCATGCCCTCGTCATCAACTATCCCGTGCGTATCAGGAAACTCTGGTCGGCGAGAAAACCGCAGCCGCATCGTCTTGACCCACTCTTGCTTCTGATGCCAGAATTCCGGGCTTGCGATGTTGGGAATCTCGCCAGCCACTGAAGGTGCTTGGTTAGAGCTCATTTGGATATGACGATAATGTGAGTATATACTTGAGGCTAAATAACGTTGACTATAATTTTACAATACCTTTAATCAGTGATCGATTTGGTGTACTCAACGTCCTGTATGGGCACTACTAGATTTAATTATGAGCAATATGCTCATCTGATCAGAACTCAACTGTAATTTTTTTTGCTAATGTTTTCTCGTTCTGAGAATGGCGACAAAAAATACTGCTCGGTCCATTTTACCCTACTGCTAAAATGTCAAAACCGTAGTATTGCCCGGAGCAAAAGCCTTTGTTGTGCGAATTGGGGATATGATTCGGTGACAGAAACGCAAAGAAACAATTAACTACGGCACTTTTTGTACTTGATGGCAGTAAAACAAGCAAGAGCAGTGGAGAGGTTGCTGCGCATGTGTACTAGCTTCTGGAAGCTTAACAAAAACTACCTGGCTGGATTTTCCTGGCGCTATACCATTCAAACAAACAGAGTAAGCAATGTCCACGGATGGGACTTGACCATCTTCGAACCAGACTTATATTTCGCATATACTCTAGAACGTAGTCAACTACAAATCCCAGTCTAGTTTATAGTTTTACTTTTGATCCTCTGCAATAAGCATTCGTAGTACTTTGCTAACCTCTTTACAGTACTCCACCACCCTTTCTCGCCCCTTTCTAGCTTAACAATGCAATCTTCACCAATCAGCCTGACTGTGGCCGCGGCCTTGAGCGGTATCCCAGCAATCTCAGCGCTTTATGTTCCTGGCGGGTTTTCCATGTCTGGCGGCTCAGTAGGCGCAATATCTAATGGCAATGGCATTCAAGCCGTCTGGGGCCCCAATGGTTACTCGACCAACAGCTTTGGGCCTGGATTCACTTCACAAGCCAACGGCCAGTTTGGTTTGAACAATGGCGCCATATCCAACTCGATCTCCAGAGTTCAAGTTTTCCCGGCCATTCCAGAAATGATGTATCCTTACTTCTAGGCTTATGACACAGAAAAGCATTATTTAACCTCAATATACCAAGCTATTACATCTTATTCCTATTAAACTGCGCTCTACTAACCTGTGCAAAAGAGATTCTGGGCTTATCTTTGGGAACGTCTGCTGCTTACTACTTGCTATTGACCCGTCACATTTGAAAGATAATGCGGTTATCTAGCTAATAGCTTGATAGTATGTAGGAATCACGCTCTCACGCGCTCAAACAATGCTGGTTGTGTGGAGACAGAGCCTGGTCAGAATGCAGCCATTATAAAAGATAGCACACAGCTGCTTTGCTTTCAAAATTTTTAAGCAATACTTCAACTATTCTTACCTTTTTATTACTATTTTTGCAAGACAAGGCATATACTGATCAATGTGGGCAACCTGTATCTTCGTCATCACTTCGGCATCGTCGATTGTATCTGCCTATCCCGCCTACGGATACTATCCAGGAGCTCTAGGTGGTTATCAGTCGTCGCAGCACAACTCTGGCGCTTATGATACCGGTATCTCTACAAGCGTTTCCCCATACGGCTCAAATTACAACGCTTGGAATAACGGCTACCGCGCCTCTCAGAACAGCTACGCTACACCCTTCAACAATGCTGGAAGCTCATCATACAACCAGTGGAGCAATAATGCGTGGTCCAATGGGTACGGGGCGTATCCTAGATACTATTAACCTTATATTTTAGAAACTCGCTGCGAGTCGTAATGACGAGTACTATTGATGCGGAAAAGAATAAATGATGTATTCAAAGTATGCCCTACTATTGGCAAATTGGCTATAAAGTTAAATCTTGAGTAGCTGTCTCGTTTACCAGTAAGGCATGGGATAGGGGGCGACGTTATTGCTCCAGGCGTTGTTGTTCCAGTTGTTGAACGACGAGCCGCCTGCATTGCCCCATGGGTTTGCGGCCGCGTTCTGATGTGCGCTAAATCCATTGTTCCACGTGTTCGAGTTGGAACCAAAGGGACTGACACCAACGACTGCGCCGTTGTCAAACGCGCCAGAGTTGACGTTTGACGTCGTGGAAGCAGGCGCAACCATTGGGAACATAGGAGCAGCAATGGCAGAGGCGGCGAGCGTAATAGTTGCGGCGATAGCTGTGTACATTATTGATTGATATGCTTAAAGGAATACAGCGTGAATATGCGAACTGGGAGTAGAGTGGTATGATGTGATGACGGCTTACTTTCTAGGGAAAAAAAATGCCAGGCTCAGTTACTCGCAGCCTTGCCAAGACTTTATACTCCGTATGCCCACGCTTCTATCATTTGTTTGTTTGCTTTCTCAAGACTATAGCTAGCAACAGCTAGCTTGGACCACCAGTCTTTGCCTTAGAGAGGTAAACTACTGCTATAATTGCGTAGAAAGACGCCTGCTGGTTGCGCTAAAAACTCGGCGTCTACTATTCAATTTGAGTGTATGCGCAAGCTTGAGCTAAAGCTATAACTGCGCCAAGACTGCTCTTGCTTTCTACTTCTTTAGAGCGTGGCTAAGCACACGAGACTGTCGCAGTAGAAACGTAAACTTGTTACGGCGATTACTGATGAGCTGCCGGCTCGGGTCGGCCTTTTCTCCTTCTTTTGCGCCCTTCACAAAGTTCATTATTGCTGTTCTGCTTTGGGGAGCAACACAGTAAACTGTAAACAAGCGGCATCAAACCATCGCACTTTGTAATTAATCAACGCGTTTTCGATGAGGAAAATAACTGGACTCCCCATCCCCAATTATCGACAATAAACTACAGACATTAACTATCGTCGCAATTGGCCAAGCATAGTAATGTCTACCACCATGCGCCAGTTCTGAGCCATGCTGTCCCTTGCGCTAGTATAGCAACCGCAACAGGATATGCCAACCAATTTGCATCTTTGACATGATCAATGATCAGCACAAAATACACTCCACGTGACTTTTCCTTCTCCGAAGCCTCTTCATAAATCACTGCGACACATAGTGGTTTGTCTGTATCGCGCTGGAGGGACTAGTCAAGGCTTCAAGTCAATCTAAGAGGCAAGGACCATTACTCGTGCCCATACAGGGCTCCAATATAGCGACTTTATCATCGTCTCAGTGGTGCTGGCTTTGAACACGTGCCTTTGAAGGGGCACAATGGTCCGGATTCTTTGCCCCGCTGCTGGGCGCCACAACACAATTCGACTAGAAGGTAAGCTGACAGACAAAACTGTGCCTTGCTTTGTTTGGTCTTTTAGCCATTGTTATCACTGACAGCTTGGGAAATAGTTGGCATCTAGCTGAGAGGGACAGAGGGACTGGTGAAAAGTGCTCTGCAGCACTTTCTATATTTTTACAAAGGCGCCACCAACCTCGTGGATGCAGGAGGGACCGTTTCTTTTTCGATTGACAGTCTATATGTCATCTGATTGGCAGACCGTCGTGTGTGGTTTGCCTTGGCCTAGTCTATCTCCCTGTTCCCTCTCTTTTGCTCTCTCATTTCCAATTTACTTTTCACTCCTATTTCCCCTCCTCTAAACCACCTTTTCCCTCTATCTCCTCTCTCCTTATTTCCGTTTCGTCACGCTCTAAACCTCTCTTTCCCTTCCAGCATTGAAGAAATTTCCCTCATTGGCATTCCCTGACCGATTCTCCTTTATTTATTTTTTTTGTAAAGGCCGCGATACTCACCGACACAAATGAAGGCACCCATTCTGCTTGGAGTCGTCTCTCTGTTTATGGGTCATGCGCTGGGCGCATGCACAGGCATGAACGCTGCCGACCGTGGTATATGCCCTACAGATAAATGCCAAGCGCTAGATGAAGATTTTAGCTTGGTCTCAGCACTTGACAGCAGCAGCAGCATCAGCGCTTCTTCCAACTCTAGCTTCATATCAGAGCAACAGCCCGATCACGCCTCTATCAAATCTGGCGGCTTGGTGCTTTCACTCAAACGGTCTCCAAATGGTAGTGGATATGAAGGCTCGACGGCCTACTTTAGGCGGTAAGTGTGCTCAGTCCTTCGAGCCATCTGGTCCCTTCGTCTTGCTGCAAAGCTCGTATCCATATACCTCATTGTGCATGGCAAATCCACTCCCCACTTATTTATTGCGATGTGCTGACACTAACACCAAACATCCTGTACTTTCTATAGATGGATACATTACGGAACTATTACGGCTGTGGTTCGCTCTGGATCTACGGCCCCAGGCGTCGTGTCGTCGCTTCAGCTGCAGGACAGCATTGGCTCGAGCATTGACATGGATTGGGTGGGCATATCGTCGAACCGCGTGCAGGCAAATTACTATACCAGTGGTCAACTAGAGCTATCGCAAGCGGCAGCACCTATCCTACCAATCGACCCAACGGACACGTTCATCGAGTACAGAATTGTATGGCTACCAAACTCGCTGACCTGGTATGCAAATGGCCTTGCTGTACGCACAGTCAACCGCAGGGACACATGGGCCGAGGGTGAACAAAGGTTCCACTACCCAGACCAGCCTGCGCGTCTGTCGTTTTCTATATGGGACTCTGCCAACTCTATCAACCCCGGCCTGACTCAGGCCTGGGCTGGAAGCCTGGCGACCTACTCAACTGATACGCAGTTCACCATGGCAGTCAAGTCTGTCACTGTGCAATGCTACTCGAACTTTACCATGCCCGTATCGCATGACACTAATGCCACGCAGACCGCGTCAAGCACCTTGGCACCGACGACAGGCACTCCACCAGCTCCCTCATCTGTCCCCAGCAGCAATCTGAGCAACTTTGGTCGGGAACCTGAACAGCCCACCAGATTAGATAGCAGCAGGTCGATATCATCTGCAGTAAGCCCATCCGATGACCTGTCAAACTGGCTGGCCGGCATAACTTCTACATCGTCCTCTGGGCCAAGTCAGCACCTTGGAACCATGGTCGGCATTTGCATGGCAATTAGCATAGCCGCACTTTTCGGCTTATAGACTATTTTATAAACGTGCGTATGCTACTGCTTCTCAGATACTTTTACTTTAAAGTGTCAGTACACTGTGTATTTGCTGGCTGGAACTCTGGTAACTGTGCCTAGCGATCAAATTTCGATTGCAGACCACTAGTTGTGGAGTGCAGTCGGCTGCACAGTACTATTTACTACCTGAGGTGCTTGCTATATCTGTCACGCATATTGCAGTAGCAGGAATGTCCGCTTTATTAAGAATAACGCCTCTGGTCGTACAGCGCCGCCTGTCACAACTGCTCTTACCTTCTACACCCACCACCGCTTAATATCCGGCAGTAGCATGATGCATAAAATCGTCTTTTACATACTACCATATTACCATTCGTCTCGCATTACACAATTGATGTGTAGTATTAGTAGGTATTCAAACTCAAAGGCGACAGTGACCTGCGTGTAAGCTTTTGTTAGGCTTATTAACTTTGGGGTTCTTGTTACAAGAGCACATCCACTACTTTGGCATATTTGTCGAATCCTGATTGTCTTTCTGAACTTTGTACTCTCAACCACTGATATTTCCGCACGCAAATTATTTTGCTCTTGTTAGTATACAACTCTTTTAGACCTTTGGAGTACAACCACTTGTAGCAGAAAGTAGTCTCAGCATAAAAGAGGTGCTTTCACAATGAATACCTGGTCCTTGCCATGCTTGCTGTTGCTCCTCCTCCTGTCTTATACTCGCCCTACCGGCGCCATCACAAAGTTGGAGCACAATGACAGTACAGCAGTGGCCGAATACATAAATGTGGGTACAGAACATCATATACTTATCAGCAAAGTCAACACCGAGCAAGTATCATCTACATCGGCCGCTATCAGTGACAAGGATACTAGCAACCTGATGGAAGCAGACACTGCCAAAAAGCATCCTGTAAATAATGCAAATGACAACGTAACGGATGGTTCTGCTATCTTTAATCTTGACAACCTTTTGGACCTGATGGCTGGTGATGACAACGGCGATGTCGACTTTAACGCCATAGTTTTAGAGTTGACAAGCAATCTGGGAAATGTAATCGACATAAACGAAGTCGGCAATATGGCAGCTACATTGGGCATCATGATGTCGGGCATGGGTGCCGTTGCCGAGCTGCAGCGCCAGGGGGTTCTAGATATCGACACCGAGCTCGGTAGCATAGACGCCAACAATGCGCTGAATAATGGTCTTGCCGCACTTGTTGGCCAACTGCTAGCCGACCAGCGGCTTCCCGGGATCCTGAATACCGCTGCCGGCGCTGCTGCATTAAATGGAATGCCCGCTAGAGCCCCAAGAGACGCTGGAGGTGTTGGTACAAATTTGGACGGTCTAGGGATTGCCCAACTACTGAATGACATTGCTAGCAATGGAGCTGGTGATGCGAACATGTCCGGATTAAACCAGCTTGTTGGAAACTTTGCCTCAGCATATGCTCAGGGAAGCAACTCCAATCAGGGTGATGTTAGCAATATCTCCAATCTTGTCGGTAATCTAGCTGCCGGAGCACAAGGAGGCAACATTGCAGACACAATAGGCAGCGTAATAGGTAGTAATGGTGTACGCAGTATAACCAGTGCTCTGTCTGATTTTGTCAATGGGAACGACTCGGCAAACTTTACTGGCATTGCTCAAGCTCTTGGAATTCGTAACTTTGTAAGATCAGACGACAAGAGAGTGCCCGAAGGCTGTCCATCGTGCTTCAATTGCCTGTATCCAGGCTCTACCTGTGCTCATAATTCCACTTGCAACCAGTTTACAGGCAGATGCAATTGCCCGCCTGGGTGGACCGGGGAAGACTGCTTACTTCCAGGTAAGTTAATAGCATAACTCATGCTTGAGATTGGTTCATGTGTATGTTCAACTGCCAACTGACTACTTGCCTATTCTGACTGCTAAATCCAATATAGCTTGCCTAAGCCCACTCGACGAGGGTATGCGGCCGGCAGCCAAGAGCGGACATTGCCACCAGGACACCGAGTGCAGTCCCGGCTGGGGTGGATGGAATTGCAACAGTAAGTAATGTTATGTGGCTGAAATTGCTACTATACTGCATAGTGTAATTAGACAACTATGCTTGCCTAGGGCTTGCTCATATGTATTTTATTCAAATTGTTGCACACTGTCACATGTAGTGTGTCTGGCAGACGAAGCCTGCAACAACCTCAACCCGACCGGCGAAGGCGGTCGCTGCTACACTGGAAGTGAGCTAATCACCGATGTAAGAGGCCAGTGCTACATCGGGAACAAAGACCTCGGCCGCTACTTACCAGAGGGTGTTACACCGAAAATGACATTTGGCTGCAACAAGAACTCTAGCTCTTGTGATGCACAGTTCTGGGTCAATGGCAAGGAGGCATTCTACTGTGACTTGGATAGCTGCGATATCGGTACATGGGGAGCTGCATCAACAGCATCAATATCCTGCCAGAGAATGAAGTGCAGATGTATTCCCGGGCGCTTCTTGTGTGGCAACTACGGTTTGGATATTTCGTCTGTGCTGAACGAAATTGAAGGTCCAGTTGACATCAAGTGCCACGACGATGGGTTCAGTAACTGCTTTATTCGCGAATCAGCCATTAAGCGTACACTGACCTCAATTATTGGAGACGACGCCATTAATATGATGTGTTCTGTTGGTCAATGTGTGCACTACAGCCAGATTCCGGGTTACCAAAAGACCACACATGAAACAAGCAAGAGCAATATGCTGGTTGGTGTTGCTACGTCCATACTAACTGTGTACCTTGTACTGAAGCTGATACAGAAACTGGTACTAGCACAGGATATTAGCGCGGTCAGTATGCCAAGTGTACTTGGGTCTACTCCACAACAACGGGGCCCCGGAGCTGACACTAGTCATTGGTCTGCAGACAAGAAAAAGGCGAGCAATGAGATTAGCAGCATGATGATGAACACGCTAAAGACGACTGTTTCATTTCGCGACGTTTGCTATTCTATTCCAGTACAAGGCCCTGATCTCGTGTCCATTAGCAGGCCTGTGGCTGGCAGTGGTGAAACGCATGGTGAATCCAATACTTCAAGCGACGGCTGTGTCAAGGTATTGAATAATATTTCCGGAGTTGTCCAGTCAGGTGAGATTCTTGCCATTCTGGGCGCCTCGGGAGCTGGAAAAAGTACGCTACTCGACATCTTGTCTCGCCGCGAGAAATGTGGCAAGGTATCCGGAAAAGTTCAGATAAACGACCGAGATCTAATTAGCGATGTTACGACGGACGAGTTTCATCGCATGTCGGGCTATGTTGACCAGCAGGACCTTCATGTTGCTACTGCCACTGTCTTTGAGGCTGTCATGACTTCAGCCTTGCTCAGGTTGCCTCGAACATTGTCTGTTGCGGCAAAGGAAGAGAAGGTTCGCGAAGTTCTGGCTGAGTTAGGTCTGTGGTCGGTGCGGGATTCTAAAATTGGGAAAAATGGTGCGCGTGGAATCAGCGGAGGTGAGATGAGGCGTGTTTCAATTGCATGCGAGCTGGTTACCTCGCCTTCAATTATATTCTTGGATGAGCCAACATCGGGATTGGATGCGTACAACGCATTTGTCGTCATGGATACCCTATCGCAATTAGCGCGCAGATATGGCCGAACAATTATCTGTACCATCCACCAGCCTCGTACCGACATATTCAGCATGTTTGACCAGCTGATTGTGCTCGCCGCAGGCCAGATGTGCTACTCTGGACCGGCGGCTGAAATCTCTGGATATCTAGAGTCCATTGGTCATCCAGTTCCTGAGGGATACAATATTGCAGACTTTTCCATCGATCTGGTGCAGCAAGCGACGGTAAGTAGTGCTAGCAACGCCGGGTATGCATCACAGCGCAAGCCGGGCTCAAGAGGCAATGGCGAAAGCCACAATATGTCTGAGGTTGTGAGTGACGATACCAGCGATGACGAGTGGAGCCCACTTTCCAAACCAAGCGAAGTGTCTCTTGCAGGCAATGTCAAAGAGGACTCTAGTGACTCCAAACTTGGTTCTGGAAGAAACTCACCACTATTGCCGGCACAGGGAGAAGCACCAAGGCATGCACATTTCTTGGTGTACAACTCTGACGTCAGCTTACCGCAAATTGTCACCAAGTTCAAGGAAAGTACTCAGCACGGCCAGATAATGGCGACTCTTGATAACATCATCGGTGCTGAATGGACGCCGTCTAAATTTGACATGGTCAGCATGATTGGAAGCGCACCAAATACCAAGCCTGTCACACCCTCGCAGCAAATAGCACTTATTTTCTCCAACCTATCTGACTTGACGGCGCTACTAATCAATCCCAAGCAAGGTGGCCACGTTGACCGATCATTTAACGACAAGCTGCGTCCAACTCTGTATGAGCAGTTCAAGGTTCTCTCGGCTCGGATATTCCGCAACTTATATCGCGATCCAACACTGATGCTGGCAAACTATGTGCTGTCCGTGTTCATCGGGCTTATGTGTGGTGTCCTATTCTACCAGCTTGACAACACAGTCCAGGGAGTGCAAAACCGCCTGGGATTGCTAATGTTTATTCTGGCGTTTTATGGATTTGGTACGACCACATCACTCTTAGTCTTTTCCGAAGAGCGCTTGTTGTACCTGCGCGAGCGAGCAAACGCGTACTACGACCCGCTGGCCTACTTTCTTGCCAAAGTTACATTTGACTTGATTCCACTTCGCGTCGTACCGCCTCTACTGCTAACTCTGATTGCCTACCCAATGACGGGTATGGCAGCCACATTGTCCCAGTTTGTAAAGTTCTTCAGCACGCTCGTCCTGTTCAACTTGACAGTTGCATCGCAAATGTTTTTTATTGGGCTGTTGGCTGAAGAGCTGGTGGTATCGAACTTTTTGGCATCGATAATGCTCTTGTTCTCGCTTCTATTTGGTGGCCTGATTCTCAACAAGGAGTCGATTCCAGCTATCTTGCAGCCACTTTGTCGCATGTCTTCGTTTAACTTGGCATACGAAGCTTTGGCAATTAACGAATTGCGCTATGCACATGTCGAGGAGGTTCGCTTTGGCTTGGAGATTCAAATCCCGACTGCCACAATTATATCCTCGTTTGGCTTTGATTTGTTAGCCTATTGGCCGGATGTGGCGGTGCTTTGTGGCGTACTGTTGGCAAGTCTCAGCTTGTCCCTCCTCTGGCTAACATTTGTCATCAAGGAAAGAAGGTAGAATAAGTTTAATATTTTTATAACAAATAGACATCACGTTTTACTTGATGAACGTTGGGTGGAACTGTTAGTTGCCGCTCCTAATAATGTGACAGAGTATTCTTCTAATTTAACAGGGAGACTTGCCAATATGCGCAAATACTATATGGTAGAGCTATGGCCTGAGCACAATGTATTGCAACAGTTTCATGTTGTAATCGTTTGTAAGGAGACAGAAAAGAGGAAAATGCAAATACAATTATTTGTAAGCAAAGTGAAAATACGCGTGAGGCTAAAAGAAGTAAAGCAAATGTGGTGTCGTGTTGTTTTGTCCAGCACATTGCCAATATGCAATATTGGATATTGGCAAAGTAGATAAAGTTGGTAGTGTTTAATAAATAAGAAAACAGTTGACACATGACGCCTCTGTTACAGGGGATATGGAGGCCACAGAGCCTGTTGTCGAGCAACAGATGTTGCAGAGAGCACCTACGGACCATGCAGCAGTGATTTTGCCAGCTACTAGTGGATCAGGACGCCCTCGCCGTGCTGCAGCTATTAGGAGCCAGCAAGCGACTACAGAGACCATCAACTACAAAGATGAGAACATTAATGAGTTTCTTGCAGCGGCCAGCGTCAGTGGCCCTCCTTCCTACAGTGCTGCTATGCGCAGTAGGGAGTCGAGCCTGTGGCAAGGGGCTGTGATGAGTGAACTTGAGTCTATTGACAACAATGGCGTTTTTGAGCTAGTGCCACGTTCATCTGGTATGCACATACTGACAACTCGCTGGGTATTCGTTACCAAGTCGTGTGGCGATGGACAGTCTCCTCTTTACAAAGGTAGACTTGTTGTACGTGGTTTTCAGCAATGCCCTGGTTTGGACTATGATGACCTATTTGCACCTGTTGTTCAGTACAAGTCGAATTGCATTATTCTTGCATTGGCTGCTCAGCTTGGTCTCTCGGTTCACAGTATGGACGTTAAGACAGCGTTTCTGCATGGCGAGATTGTCGAGGACCTTTACGTTGAAATTCCAGATGGTATGCCTGGCAACTGCAAGTCCCATGTTTGCAAGCTGCGCCGCTCCCTCTATGGTTTGAAGCAGGCACCTCGTGCTTGGAACATGCGTCTGAAGAAGCACCTTTGCAACTCTATGGGCTTTGTGTGTTTGGATGCCGACCAAGGCGTCTATGTCAAGCACTCTGGTTCTGGCAACATCTGCATCGTTACTACGTATGTCAACAACATGCTCATTGCTGCTTCTACATCAGCTGACATTACAGCGACCAAGGATGCCCCATGTCTGCAGAGTTCGCGATAAAGGATCTGGGTCTGTGCACTACCATCCTGGGTATCGACGTTGTACAGCAGCCAGGCCAGATTCGCATCAACCAGGAGTCTGCGATCCTTCGACTACTGGACAAGCAAGAAATGCAAAATGCAAATCCGGCTCAGACCACTACCAGCTTCGATCAAGCTTCTACCAGCAACACCAGATGATAGGCTCGCCGACATCAAGGAGTATCAATCAATCGTTGGATCGCTTCAGTACCTAGCCAGCGTTTCTCGGCCAGACATTGCCTATGCTGTGTCTACTCTCGGTTTGTTCAATGCCAAGCCATCTGTGGTTCATCTCAATGTGGCTAAGCATGTATTGCGCTACCTCAAGCATTCTGCAAAGCTGGGTATTACCTATTCTCACAGCGACTCGTCGTCTCTCACTGGCTATACAGATGCCAGCTACTTCCACTCGGGCGCCGATTCAGTCAACATTGGTTACATTTTCAAGATAGCTGGTGGCCCAGTAACCTGGAGGTCCAAGAAAGTCAAGTCTGCGATTCCACAGTCGACTGCTGAGGCTGAGCTCTATGCTCTCAATGCTGGAGTATGCGAGTTGCAGTGGATCTGTGATTTGCTCGAACAAAACTACACATTAATATGCCCAAGCCAACACTACTCTGTGACAACCAAGCTGCGGTTATACTGGCGCGGTCGGGATCACTGACTAAGGACAACAAGCACTATCACTGCAGGCTATGTTTGCCACACAACCTCTTCCAGCAAGGCATGTTTGAGCTTGAGCATGTTCCTTCAACAGGCCAAGCAGCCGACTACTTGACCAAATCTTTGGGTCCCTCTCTATTTGCGATGTGTCTTCACCTATATGGATGTAACTGAAACATGGTCAAATCAATATTCTAATCTGACCTGTCCTTGTAGAGCAGTACAGTTGATTGGTATGTTCCGTTTCTGACATGCTGCCTTCAGTGTAAAACTCTTCTCACGCCCCAGTTCGCCTCTTGTCTCCTTTGGCTTTTTTCTTTACTTTCTTATATTTAAATACCTAAGCTCAACACCAATGACAACCAGTATTGCTTATGTAGAATTTGGCAAGGTTGGTTCTTGAAATGGCAATAAAGAGCACTATTATTATATTTAGAAACCAGCACATTTCACTTATTATCAGCTACTCTGTAATATATTTGCTAGGATGTTTGTATATTTCGTATGTCTCAAGAACTAAACATACTATATGAAAAACAGCTGTGCTCATGTAGCAGTGATGGAAAGGCCAGTTGTATGCGTGTTACTACTGAACTGTCCAGTGAGACCATAGCTCGTCGCTGGATCCTAGCACGTATGGAATGGTGGCCCGTTGGTAATAGTCAGAAGCAATGTTGCCAATGTTGTCGATAACGCTGTCCAGAAGATGCGCCCTGCCAGCAAGCATGCCTTTGCCTTCGAGTAGCACATTGGTGATGTGCACATGAAGATGGTAGTATGACGGCTGATAGTGAACATATAGTCTGAGCTGGTCTGACGACACGCCATACTTTTTAGCAGCTACAGCTGCCTTGCTGCGTAAATTGTTGAGCAGCGGCAGATGGTTGCTGGTAAGGTCGCGCAGTGAGCGCAGGTCGCGGCGGTGGACAATGGCGACCAAGTACATGTTGTCTGTGTTGGTAGCGTCCCACTTGAGGTCAGGGACAATAATAAAGCCGTTGTCTGGGTCAGGGTCCTCAAACACAATGTGCTCTGATTCAACCTGCTTGGAGAGAATGTTGTGTACCCACTGGACGCGGGAGGTGGGCTGGCTGTCAATAAATGGCTTGGTGATTCGGGCATAGAGCTCTGGTGTCTCGCTGACCCATTTGCGCAGCTGGCGGCGATGCTTGTCAATGTGCTTCTGCGTGGCTGGGTATGTCAGCGCAATGCGGAGGTCTGGCTTGAGCGCAGCAACACTAGCATCTCCAGTAGCCCAGGCATAGACGTCGTTGCGCTCACCAGTGGCTAGCAGTACTGAGTCAAGTAGCGTAGGGAGTGAGCAGCCAGCCTCAGCAATTGCCAGAGGTGAGAAGGCCATGCGCTCAAGAACAACAATGGCTGCATTGTGTCCAACAACTATAGGCTCATCCACGATGTTGGCCGTACTGGTGGTGGCAGCTCTGATCCCCAGTAGCCAGATCGTTTTGGAGCTTGTGTCGTCGCTAAGCACCTCTTTGAACTGGAAGCGCCTAAGCAGGCCCTCAATCTCGGACAGCGTTGTGGTGTTGTTTGTGTCGGAATCCATAGGAAAGTGATGAAAATACGGACAAGCAATAAGGCAAAATAATCGCGTGAGATCAGAACAAAAAAAGAAGCGTAGCAGGAATCTCTCGCTACCAGTGTTGTACACTTGTGGTAATTAAATCACACAGCATGCTTAAAGATTTTACTTGCAGTAACGGTCCGATTTTGTCTTTTCGCGTCGATCCAACAGACCCTCCCCGTACTTGCCAGCCTGCTTGGCGCTATTGAGATCGGGCATGTTGCGCTCAGCTGTTGGGCGTGGTCGCCCGCCCTGAAAGCTCTGAAAGCGCTTGGCCTGAGTGGCTTCATCGACAGCAAGGTTGCCAGACATGGGCGCTACGCCTACGATGCTATTGGCTGCTGTTGCAGCTATGGCCTGTTGGCGTTTCTGCTTAATTGCGGCCTGGCATTTTGCGAAGAATACCTGGGAGTATCCAATGGACGTTCCAAGTGCATGAATGCGGACAGGCAGTGTGGATCCGGTCAATACAGCAGGCCTGCCCTCCGGCGCTGTATTGTTTGTCTCGGCGCTCAGGAATCGATCTTCAGATACACCTGGTGGACGGATCATAAATGCTATTGCACCATCGCCTCTGTCGGGAAGCAGAACGGGGGTCCACATTTCCAGGGCGCCAATGGCTGTTGAGGCGCAGGAAAGGCGTCCGTGCCTGTCGGCCGACAAATATGTGCCTACAAACGACTTTAACGAGTACATTGTCGCCTCTGCGTCGGCTGGGCCAGCCATGGGTACGGATCTGCGAACAGCAAACACTTGCTCGACGCTCAGAGGCTCGCTCTCCATTAGCGATGCGTTGTCAAGTGTGTAGAGTGCTGGGGCTTGCTCGTTCGTGTCTGCTCGCGCCTGCATCTCCTCCTTGGGTGGAATGGCTAAAGCGTAAAGCTGTTCGTCTCTATGATAGAGCGCAATAGGGCCTTCCAAGTCTTCTAGCGACTCTATGGGAACCCACCCAGTGGTGCTTTGGCACTTGTCTCCCTCCGGCTCTCTGTTGCGCTTCTTCGACTTGCGCTTAGTAGGGGCACTACTATTGCTGCTACTGTCTGCGGCTCGTTTGGCACATTTCGCCTCGCCTTTAAATGACAGCTTTTTGCTGCGTGCCTGCCGGTACTCCATTTCGACAAAAAAAATGAAAGTTTTTTGAAGAGCAAAGAGTTTCTGGAACGCCATAATCCGCATATCAAGCGAGATGGCGCACACGTCTGCTTACGTCACCGCAGTAATTTTTGCGATTTTCACAAGCAATTGATTAAGCTTACTCTCAGTAATTCTGTGTTTTCTCTTCTCGCGACTTTTGCGTTTTTTCTTTCTTCTCAATTCTATTTGCCACGCTTAACATGGGTCTTATCTCCGAGCTTTCCGGTGCGTCCGGTGCGTCTGCCGGTCTACCAGCGGCCTGGGAGCGGGCGTGTACTGGCGAGGGCGTTCCCCTGCCGCCACCATTGACGAATTATTTTGATGCAGTGCGCGACTCTACCAGCAGGTTTATCGGCGGCGATGGCCAGGTACTAGTCAAGGTCAACAGTAGCAAAGTTCAACAGTATGTAGATGGGCTTGATGTAGCCAAGTTTGACAAGTATGTCAAGCATGTCAACAGCTGGTCCCGCAGCCTGCCGCTAGTCTTTGACAGCCAGGCGCAGAATCTCAACCTCATAGCCATTCTTGACCTGTTGCAAATTGGAAGTGGGTTTCGGCGCGAGCTACACGAGGCTGTCAACCGGGGGGCATCCGACACTATCAACTTTGGCTGTATGTCGATGCATATTTCGCAGACGCCTCTTGACGCGCGAGGACTGCAAGCGCTGACCCTGGGCGACATTTCTCGCCACTTTGGCATACCTCTTCTGGGCAAGGAGCGGCCGATGAGCGAGGGAAATACCGCTGTTATGATCAGCGAAGCCAGCGAGCTGCGGCCACTGGCTGAGATAATCCTGGGCATATTGCAAGACACGGGCCGCAGGCTGGAGCAGTCGGGCTTTGCCTCGTTTGCCGACTTTATTACCAAGACGTGTGCCGAGAAGCCTACTGCGGCCAACCTTGTACAAAAGCTAGTCACCGCCTTCCCGTCCCTGCGCGACGCGGCTAGCATCGGCGGACACCCCGTCTATCTGTTCAAAAAGGCACAGCTGATTGCGTACGACATTTGCCAAAAGTTTGGAAGGGAGGACTCGATGTTTGACTTTTCCGACATTGGCGATATGACTTTGTTTGCTGACAATGTGGTGCCTACCGTCGTCCAGCACCACGGCCTAATCGATCCATGCTCGAGCATCCGGGCCAAAATTGATAGTGGCAAAGAGCTGACGCTGCAGGAGACCACGGCAATGCGCGCGGCCTCAATCGTGGCCGCACAGCTGGTAGTGGACTGTGCCAACAGTCCTAGCTCTGAGTTTAAGGCTGGCGCGATCTCAGTTAATCAGGCAACGCTGGACAACTTTTGGTGGCAGGAGGGAAAGGACCCCGAACTAAGACCTATCCCGCGCCTGGTGTGCAAAAATACAGTTTACTTTTGAAGGGCCAACATCTTTTCTCTTTCCAATTCTTTTTTTTTTTTTTTTTGTCTTTTTTTGACAATTCTCTACAACAGAACATGTTCAAGAAGCCATTCCACACAAAGGCCCGCGCTCCGCTGCGGTCGTCGAGCGGTCGGCATCTTATTCAAGAGTCCAAGGAGCTGTTTCCTGCAGCCTGGGAGCAAGTTGAGCAAGCAGAGAACAACAGCAGCAGTGAGTGCGATAGTGTCAATGCCGAAGGGCCAATGCCCGACAAGCTACAGGCGGCGAAATTCACCTCGCACATTGGCGACAGAGGCGAGATATTCTACAGCGAAGTGGGCGACCCCTTGTGGCTTAAAGTAGAGGCTGTCGCAGGCGGGGCTGCCATGCTAATACCAACGGTTTACACTCTATGGAAATTCCCCATGTTGCTACCTGTTCTGTGGACTACGTCGCTGGTGATCCCAAAGCTCATTGGTGGCGCCGACCTAATGGTACCAGGACTACTCATCCCTCGCGAGGGCTTGCCCGATCTGAAAAAGGGAGCACTCGTGGCAATCTGCTGTCCTGGGAACGCCGCAGCACAGGCAGTAGGTGTGCTCAACCTTGACACGCATGGCCTACACAGCGTTGCCGGAGCCAAGGGCAAGGCGGTACTCATTACACACACATATATGGACCATCTGTGGGGGTCGGGGAGCAAGCAGCCACTACCGACTATTGAGTTTGCTGGCGCGGCCGATCTTGTCCGCATTGGCGACGATTCGGACGACAACAACAGCGACAATGAGCATGACTTGGATGGCGAGGAGCAGAGACCCAGCGACGATAAGCAGTCTGTTTCGGCTACTCTTGAGCTTGCGACAGATGAAGGACCACCTAGCAGTCTAACGGATAGTGTAGCAGAGGCAGTCGCTCCGGACGAGATGGACGAGTTGCTAATGAACTCGCTAAGGCAGATCATGGCGACGGTTCTCGATGCCGCACATGCGACCGAGCTACTCCCCATTAACGCTTCGACAATTTACTCGACTTACATGGTGCCTAGCGCGCCGCGTGGCCGAGAGCTGGATATCAAAAAGTCGTCTCACAAAAAGCTGGCAAAGTTCCTCAAGGTAGCCGAAAAGCACGGGCTGATCAAGCTTAAGGACATTCGCGGCGAGCTGCACATCAAGTCGTTTAACTGGGCTCACAAGGATATGGCCGAGTTTACTCCCTATGTCATCGGCAGCGCGAAGAAAGAAAAACTAAACGACGGAGAGGCTGGCCGCTTGGTAGCGGTACCTGGCCAGGATGGCAGCGAACTCGATATGATCCGCGTAATCGAACTACTGAAGCCATCGAGCGCCCTTGCGCCTCTGTTCGACGATGTCAATGCACAAACAGACACGGGGTACTTTAGCCGACAGCAAGCACGCACTGTATTGGAGGACTACATAAAGGGGCGGCGGCTAGTGGACGCGCAGAACCCACGGATGGTCAAGCTGGACCATCGTCTGTGCGACGGACTGCTCACCAAGGAGGAGTACTCAAAGCTGAGCTCCTACCCGCGTGACAAACTCCAAGCCCGGCTCCAGGAAAGGATGACGCTGTACACGCAGGTCGTGCTGCCGGGAGGGCCGACGCCAGTGAAGATTGGTAACCCGCCCTGTGCCGAGATTGTTTGCGAGAAGAAGATGGGCAACAAGGCCATTACGCGTGTTTCGGGCCTAGAGCCCTATGGCATCGATCCCTCGATCCTAGCAAAGGAGCTCCGGACAGCATGTGCGTCGAGCACAACTGTTGACGCGATCCCCGGAAAGAAGAACGCTCAGATGGTTCTTGTTCAAGGCCACCACATTGCGACGCTGACCAAGCTACTGGAGCAGCACAGGTTACCGGCGCGCCTCATTAGCGCGGTCGACAAATCTGGCCGGGCCAAGGCCAAAAAGGCGGCCAACAATTGACAACCGATGCCGCATTTGGCGAGATGTCTACTATTTTGTATCAGATAGAGTGTTCCGGCCTGGCCTGGGCGTGGCTGCCGCCCCTGGCTTGCCAAGAACGTAACAAGGGCTTTCGGCAGCAGCAGCAGCTGACAGGAGTTGCGCCTGTTTTCCTTTCTTTTTTGTCGCTGGTGCTGGCTTGGCATTTTTACATAAATGGACAGACTCCCGCCCTCAAGTGTTGGTGCTATTATTTCTGCATCCTTCCTCATCCATCGTGAACACTCTTTATCTAATCACTGTAATACTACCAGCACCTACACCTACGCACGCACGCGACCAACAAATTCTAACATGCGTACAGACAGAAACTGGATGCGGCGCCTGTGTTGGCGCATCCTGCGAGTAAAAGCAATACCAGCTTCGGAGGAGCATGCTATACAAAAGGAGAGTGCTACTGCCAGCTTGAGCGAAGTGAGGATTGTACATGTTGGTAAAGATACATGTGCTGGTAGCTGGAGTGACTACCGCCACGACTACAGTGATGTTCACAGCCTCCCGTTCTTTGGCCATGACTACGCAGACCTGTCTGAGGATGTGGTGCCATATCTCGATGACTGCCACGAAGAAAAGATCGTCGCACAACTTATGCGCCATCAGTCCTTGCTTCGGCGAAACCTGCACCGCATGAGCCTTTTACTAGTCCGCCAGCCAGCCGAACTGCCACATATCGCAGCACTAGATCCTGCTGCTGCCTACTGACCCAGGACAGATGTTGCGCATTTTATACCACACTATCTAAGCATCGGATATTGCATTCGGAACTCACGGATGTCCGATGGGGAGAGCGGGTCTTATAATAATTTATCAGTAGTTAATATTTTTCTGTGTAAAGTAGCCGGCTTATCAGTTTACATTTACAACATGCACTGTCGGTGGTTGTGACTGCAACGGCAAACATTGCCGACACTACGCTCACAGCCCACGCGGTCTACGGTGTAGACCGATATGTGATTGGATGCCTTCCTTGGCCGGAATAAGGTTTTGGCGAATGAAGTTCCGGCATTCAAGAGACGGAATTAACTGTAGCGGAGAATACTTGCCCAGGCGCGTCAAACCACGGAGTTGGCTAGACGTAGACAGGGCCTTTCAATTTAACAGCAGTATTAGTATTCTCACCTCTCCCCACCGTTTAAAAGTTTTTGTCACTATTGAGAATGTTGGGCACACATCCGGCCAAGCTTTGCTTTGCTGGTGTATAAATGAAAGATGACTCGTTCATAGTCCTTCTGTTTTTAAAAGGCGTGTACATATTTTTTTGATATCCTTCAAACACAAACTTGTCATCTTTATTGCCCTTGGTCTCGCATAGCACCACTGTTTATCATGACAACCACGGTCCCTGAAACAGTTGCCTCACAAAGTCTCGACATCAAATCACTGAGCGAAGAGCTGCCTACTGAGCTGCCAGGCCTAGTAGATGTGCCGTACTCGCCGTTTTCAGCTCGGGCACGAGGTATGATTGTGATAATCACCGCCCTCACGGGCCTGGTCAGCCCGCTGTCGGCCAACATGTTTTACCCAAGCATTCAACAAGTTCGCGACGACCTCCACGCCACACAGTCGTCTATTACGTGGACTGTGACGGCATATATCATCGCCATGGCGGTATTCCCTCTGATTTGGAGTAATCTTGCCGACCAGTTTGGACGGAAGCCAATATATGCATTGTCAATGCTGGTTTACACGTGTGGCAGTATCGGATGTGCTTTGTCGCATAGTCTCACCGCGCTGATAGCGTCGCGGGTTGTACAGTCAGCTGGAGCAGCGGCGGTGCAGGGCGCAGGTGCAGGAACCATTTCCGACATTTATCCTCGCGAAAAGCGTGGCACTGCATTGGGCATCTACTACTTGGGTCCATTGCTTGGACCCTGCTTGGGTCCACTTATCGGAGGCTACATCGGGCAGAGCGCTGGCTGGCGCTGGGTGTTTTGGGTGTTAGCTATTTGGGGCGTAATCATGCTTCTTTTGGCGGTGTTTGTTCTGCCGGAGACCCACCGCCGACTAGTCGCAGCAAAGCACGCCATTGAGCAGGTCAATATCCCGCCGCCACTTTGCCTCAAGAGCAATAACCCGCTGCTAGACATTGCTACTATCCGCTATCCAGTGGTGGCACTGACCATGCTCCACTTTGCCATGATATTTGGAGCATACTTTACAAATGCCACTGGGTTGCCGTTGGCCTTTGAGAATATTTACGGCCTATCTCAGGGCATCTCTGGCGTGTGCTTTTTACCCTCAGGCGTTGGATGCATTATAGGATCGCTTACCGGTGGTCGTATTACCGACGTTCTCTTGCGTCGCCGTGGCTTCGCATTACAGGCCAAGTCTGGTCTTGATCCAAAGGGCAGCGCCAAAGTTCCAGCCGAGGCTCGTTTGGGAGCAATGTGGGTGGGTACTGGTCTGTTTCTATGTGCGCTTATTGCCAGTGGATGGATCCTCGAGCACCAGCTGGCTCTTGCTGGGTTTCTAGTGGTGCAGTTCTTTATCGGGGGAGGCATGGCGTTTACCTTTCAGTGCCTCGGCGGGTATCTAATCGACATATTTCCAACAAGCTCAGCGCGCATCACCGGTGTGCAGAACTTTTGGCGTAGTGCCTGGGCGGCGACCATCGTCCAGCTCTTCCCTACTATGCTTGATAACATTGGCTGGGGGTGGTCCTACTCGATCATGTTCTTTATCTCGCTCTGCTCATTTGCGCTCATACAGGTCGTCGTGTTCCGCGGAAGTACGCTGCGCCAAAACTACGGACCTGTCGAATAGCACATTATCGCCCACGACATTCCACGTTATGTTAATAGTACCAAATCCATTACACAAAATACGCTGGTAAAAAAAGTTTACTTTTAAAAGCATGGGTCAGCATCCACGCTTGACCTAGTTCGAAGCTTGAAGGGCAGAGAGACGACGGGCTACTTCGGCAATGTACTCATCAGTAGTGACATAGGTGTCAGGACCCGCGCTGTTGCCGTGGATGGAGATGGCCAGATCCTTGGTCATAACGCCGCCCTTGACAGCTTCGATGCAAGCAGTCTCGAGATTCTGGGCAAAGGCCTCTAGATCGGGGGTGCCGTCCAGCTGGGCGCGGTGGATGAGGCCGCGAGTCCAGGCGTAGATGGAGGCGACTGGGTTGGTCGACGTGGGCTTGCCCTGCTGGTGCTGGCGGAAGTGCCGCGTAACGGTTCCATGAGCTGCCTCGCTCTCGTAGATAAACTCTCCAGGCTTGTCGCCCTTGGCCACCAGCACTGACGACATTAGCGCAAGTGAGCCGCAGCCCTGAGCCACCAGGTCAGAGATGATGTCGCCCAGCATGTTGCCCAGCGCCAAGATAAGCCCGCCCTCCATCTTGACTAGCTGCGCAACCATGTCGTCGACCAGGCGGTGCTCGTACCATATGCCGGCCTTTTCAAATTCGCTCTTGTACTCGGACTCGTACAGGGAGATAAAGATCTTGTCCCAGTACGCATCGTACGTCGAAATGACGGTGGACTTTGTGCCCAGATAGAGCGGCAGCTTGCGGTCGATGGCCATCTTGAAGCAGGCGTGAGCGAATGCCGTGATGGACTCGTTGGTGTTGAACATGGCCAAGCCAACGCCAGGTCCAGCAAAGTCATAGACCGTCTTGCGCATGCTGGGCTCGCTGGCGCCAGTGGGAGTGAAGCTCACTTCGTACTTGCCAGGGCCGTCGACTTCAAAGTCGGTCGACTTGTACTGGTCGCCAAAGGCGTGGCGCGCAATGACGATGGGCTTCTTCCAGGCGGGGATAAAGCGAGGCACGTTGTCGATGAAAATCGGCTCGCGGAAGACGGTGCCGTTGAGGGCATTGCGAATGGTGCCGTTGGGCGACTTCCACTTTTGCTTCAGGTTAAACTCCTTGACGCGAGCGTTGTC
>JANBQS010000225.1:0-25610 GCA_027577415.1 Coemansia sp. RSA 922 | reverse complement strand
AAAAGGAGCACACGGCTAGTCATCATCGCAGTAGACCCGCGAGAAAAAAAAACCGCAAGAGAAGTAGCAATTTAAAATAAAAAAAGCGAACACCCCCGCTTTGACAGTAACTCTTGCGCCTGGGCAAGGACCACCAGGCCATAAAATAAATGAAACAAGCTCAGAGGTGGGGGACCACAAAACCAGCACGAATAAAAAAATCAAATTAATTTACGTGGCGGCGATGACCAACGTTGTAGACCGCAGACCGGCACCACAGAAAAAGCTCACGGCTTGAATATGGTCATGGGAACAGACAGTAGACCGGCGAGCGCAAGAGTATGAAGTCAATTAACACGCAAAAACGCGTTGATGTGACTTTAGCCAGGAATGGAGGTGGTCGCGTGACAGGCAATTAATGGACGCGATAGCCGAACACACCAGTTGTATACGCAGGAATAAGCAACAAAAATGCCAAACACAAAAAATGCGCCTGATATTGTCACTGCTGGTTGCACACTTGCAGAGCATCGCGTCGCATCTCACAGCACGCCCAAAACCCCAAAAACAAGATTAAGCGAAAAAAATGCTTACCTTCAACGCTGAGCTCGAGAAACTCCTGAATGTCCTCGACCTCGGTGAGGTCCTTTGCCGTGGCAAACTGGAACTTGTTAAGCACAGGCGTAAAGTTCTTGTACAAGAGCTCACGCCGCTGTCTCAGTGGCAAGCGAATGAGCGGCTACAGTGGGAACAGACATCCAGGTGTTAGCAACAGTACCAACGTGGGCAGCTGCGTAAAAGGCCATTTACAAATTCTAGCTCAGCTCGCACAATGTAAAAAAACAAATATAAAATAAAAGCAATGCACGCAGAAGCGTGCACCACTGCATGCATGTGTTGGGGGACATAAAGCAGCTGGGGGGAGTGGTGTTCCTAGAATAGAGACAACTAAGTTCATGTCGGCCTTCCGCAGCTTCTGCATGGACGCCAGCAAATAGTAATGCCAGAAATAGAGCCATGCGAAAAGCACACACCAGCAAAATAAATCCTGAACTTACCTCGCCATTCAAAAATAGTAGGTCAAATGCAAAGCAGCACACGCCGACCGTGATCTCCGCCTCGTTGTCCACTTTTCTCTTACGCGAGCTAAGCGTCTGGAACGACCGGATTTTGCCGCCAAGCTTATCCCACGCCACGGCCTCGCAGTCCAAAATGAATGAGCTGACACTCTCAAGCGCAAACTACATCAAGCACCAAGCAAACATATGCGCGCCATTAGCAGGTGATTGCGCATATTGGAGACATGCAGTACATGGACATCGAAATAAAGATCATATTCAGACCGGGCAATTGGCAGAAGCTATCACACGCCTTGCTGCATGACATTGCCTGTAGGCGAAACGCCCCCAAGGACACATCGCCCAAGCATTAATTGGTGCAAGCGATATGCAGGGACTTGCTATCGTAGAGCTTAAGTGTGCATATATAAATCCGGCTGCTGGGTGTGGCCTCCTCCCAACCACAGCAGCGCTCAAGGGCGATGCGCAATGCAAGCACTCGATTCTTACCTCTTTCACCGAGCTGGCAATATCGGGGTACTTGCCAGTGTTGTTCTCGGCATTTCTACTGAAAATCACACACTTTGTCGTGCCGTCATCCTCACGCACAAAGTGGATCTGACTACGCTCGCCGTCATATTTAAACTCACAAGTGAACGGCTTGCCCTCGAAACGGCGCAGCACGTCGTCAGCCGCCTTTTCGATCTTGGCCAGCATGGGCTTAACGGGAAGCGTGGGCGTGAGCATGCAGTGGTTGGAAACATCGTTGATACCGTGTTTATAGATCGACTCTATCACGTTGCTGTAGATCGGGAACTCGCTGAGTGTTTGCTTAAGACTCTCGGTTGCCGCTTGGAAATCGCTTGGCTCAAGCTTAGCGCTACCCTTGTCACCTACAGAATCGCCACCATTTCATTCACAAGCCAGTGTTAGCCTTCCATTCCCTGGAATAAAAGCTGAGTAACGTAGAGACAGACTATATACGGCAACCGTGTTACACGCATATAAACAAGGAATCCGCAACACACGTGGGAGCTGCTGCTGCTGGGTCTGGCGAATGGGAACACAACGAGTAAAATAAAATAAAATAATTATCCACCGCCAGGCTGTAAAATATACCATTCGCCAGGATTATTGCCAAACGCAACAAAGCAAGAGTGTGCATCCCATGCACAGTGGCTAATACCCGATGCTGCAGGCCATACGCGGATTCATGACCTCGTATGACATTAGCATTTGGGGATATCTACTGGACCACAGCTTGGGATCACGCTACATCATACGTTACCTTGCTCATAAATCAGCGCAGCATGCGATAGCGCGGTCTGAACCGTGCTCTCAGCTAGTCCAATGCGCATCCGTCCCTCAAGCGACCTACACACAAGAGCAACCTATGGTTTAGTCGCTAGATGATTGGCCATAGAGCACACAGCCTACAAGCGCTTACAAATGTTGCTCCGCCAGTAGTTGATACGGTACCTGATTAGGAATCTGGCCTCCAGCTCTGAGCATGACGCCAGCAGGCCGACTATCAGACTCTGCTTCTTCTGAGCCGAACTCGATCCACTCGTTAAGGCGATCTCCCTAAACGTGGTGAACACCTTTGATACCGACAGAGGCTTGGGCTTGAACATCGTGCGTTGCCCCGACTTTCCGCGCTGCACCACTAGACCCAGGTCGCCTAGCTCCTGCTGCTCCTGCTTGACTCGAGACGCCTGCTTACCAGTAGCCGTGGCAATCGACTTTATCAGCATAGCCTCGCCAATACCAAGCTCAATGCCCTCGTGGTCCGGTGCAATCTTTGAAATGCACAGCATCACCGTGTGGGTGAGCTGCTCCTGGCCCACGCGCATCACTTGCAGCAAAAAGTCGCGAATATAGGCCGTGATCTCAAGCCGCTTAGACGTGCCTTCAATGAGCTCAAACACTTTGCACAGCGCCAAATACGGAACCTGCGCACCCTCCTTGGTATCTATCAGCTCAAGCTCGGCTAGCTGGATAGTCTCCACGCTAGCCTTTGCCTTTTTAGCTGCGGGCTTTTTCGCTTTCATCATCTTTGCCGAGCTCTTTGCTGCCGCCACCACCACCTCGCTGTCCTCGTCGAGATCTGTAGCACTCTCATCGGCGTTGTCGAGTTCTGTCGAGCTATCCTCATCCTTGATCTTGGGTTTAGCCACTTCGCCTTCAAGCTCATCGTCCGAGTCTACCACGCGTCTCTTCCTTGTATCGCCATTCGTGCCATCCACGGTGTCATTGATTTCCAACTTTGTTGCCAGAGCCTGAGCGGTATCTGCATCGACGAAACTGCGCGTAACATTGAGTACCGGCTTTACAAGCTTCGTCACAGCAGTTCCTGCCTTATACACGTCACCATCCGCAGGCTTTTTCGTGGCAGGCTTTGGCTTGCTCTTATCCAGCAGATCCTTGTCGGTGCCATTGCCGTTGACCTTGTTACTACCGCCTCCTCCAAAGAAGGATGAGATAGACTGCTGCTTCATAACTCCGAATGTAGCGGATGTGCGACTACGTCCTACTGCAGTAAGTGCGCTTAGGTATGAGCTGCGTTGCGTGAAACTGCGAAACCGGAAAAACAAGAGCTGTTGGGCGTACTGCTGAGCGAATTTGCGTGTCGTAAAAAGTACTAGGCCGTGAGTGAGTATCGGTCGCTGTATACTCATCAATTGGAGCTAATTGAGCTTAATTTCAAATACCAGGGACAATAAATAATAACCGGGAAATAGAATGCAAAGCAAATGGCAAACGTCTGACCGAGTACGCGTCCCTCTTCCTGTTGACATCAAATTCATGGCTGCGCGCTTAAAAGTGAGGCGATTAAGAGATCAGCAGGCCATTGTCCCACTATCGTCAATTTTAAGCAACACTGGTTTGGCTCACGACCATCGTGGCCATATATTAGTATACGTATTTGTCTTTTATCTATTTCCTTTTAAAACAGCCAGTGAAGAGGGTTATGTCGTTGACAAGAAAGGACTGCCAAATGTCAGTAGTATACTCGGCGCAATACGAGAGGATCATGGCATACTTCCTTCAGCTTTACTAGGCACTAAAGCGAACTTCAACAATTTTTGATTTTTTTTACCTGTGCTACTGTAGATGTGGCAAGCCGCAAGCAAAGTATAGCTGTCCCAAGTGCGCAATTCCATACTGCTCCTTGGGATGCTATCGAGACAGGGTAAGCTTAGCGCATGGCCCGAATACACGATTATCAGCGAAAGTCACTATATTGCTAATCAATCAACACAATGGTTGAACTGTTGTAGAAACATGAGAGCTGCACCGAGTCGTTCTACAAGGAGCAGGTAGAAGAAGATATGCGGGCACGAAAGGCTGACGATGCGACTAAATTAGAGATGCAGCGGATGGTTCAACGCTACAACGACTACTCTGCTGACGACCAAGGTGGGCTTGATGGTGGTAGCGATACGGATGAAGAGGAAGGAGAGGCCGAGCTCGCTGAGAGATTAAATGGAATCGACTTGGAAGATGAGACAGCGTCAGCCGCCATTTGGAGTCGGTTAACAGAAAGCGAGCGAGATGAGTTTTTGCGCTTAATTGACCACAACGAAGTCAATGCGCTGCTAGAACCGTGGATTCCTTGGTGGATCGCTGAAAGCGAGCCAAAAGTGGTCGAGGTAGGCGATAGCAGTAGTCAAATTGAGCCAAAGCTCCAGGCAAAACATGGATCAGTGCCAAAGATATTGCAGATCGGTACTCCTGTGCAGCAGTTGGCTAAGAAAGTACACCCGAGCGTGCTATTCCAAATTGCCCAAGCCAGGTAAGTTTGCTTGCATGTATGGTGCTCTTATTGGTATTGCGCGTTCTAGATACACAACTGCTGGTCTAGCAGCCTATTCTAAACCACAACTCCCATTCTTCTATCCTGAACTCGCTTGTAGCCTTGCCTATGTCTATATGATGCGACACCTTAACGGAGATCCGCGCGGATCCAACAGCACGACTGCTTGTCATGACATTTTCATGGTATCGCCACTCTTACCTAGCAAAGTTGCAGATATTTACGAAAACGTGCACGAGGCGCTTATCGTGGGGCTATTAAATATCGGCCACGAGGAAATGCGCAGCCAAGCCAAGTGCGCCTTACTTGATGACGTTCTGGCCATTTATTCGCGTCCTGAATTTGTGGCGGCTATGATATCCGACTTGTACGGACTGGTGTCGGACTTTCTATCTACGGAGCATCCATACTCTAAAGATGTCAAACGGTCTATGATCCAGCGCGCCGAAAAGCGCCTGTATTTCTTGCATTCTATCGTATTGCAGCTACAGCACGAGACCGAGTCATGGCAGTGCATGGTTGCTGATATTGCCATGCTGCGCAGACGATATGAGAGCGAGGGACAGGCTGTTGCTGCTGCTGCTGCCGCGGATGTCACTGCCAAAAACAGCACAGGCAAAGCACACAAGTCTCCATCCGCTAGTCGCATTACGGAGTTGTAAATATTGATATTATTTAAATGCACTAGCACCTATTTGTTGACTATCGACACAAGATACCTCCCGATCTACTATACTATGTTCATAACCGCTGTGGTCAGGTCTGGCAAGCGATATGACAATAGGTACCTTCCTCTAATTTCCATCGAGATGGCCATGCTGCTCTTTTGACTGGCTGGATCGGCAGATTCTATTGACACGAGCGTGTTGTTGGTCACAATCCGACCTCGGTCAGTGTGGTCGATTGTCTGGCCCCAGGGCAGCTTCAGTTGCAGCTTCCAATTGTGCGAAAACGGGTGTGCTAGCGCTTGTATTTTTACGAGCGCAGTGTATCTGCCCAGGGACATTGAGAGCGGTATGAATTCAATACGTGCACCAACGCCTTCCGTGGTATAGACCGAAACTGGCTTAGTGTTTGCTTGGGCCAGCCAGGAGCTCTGTGGTTTAGTTGTTGCAGGTAGCTGGAGTATCTTTCTCATTGAGCACTGATTGCCTTCACTTGCGCCGGCCCAGTCGCAGATGGCTGAGCTTCCATACAGGTAGCAAGTGGTCCCTGCAGCGCACGGGTATATAGACCATCTTCCACCCATACAAAGAGCGTAACCAGATCCATTGCAGCCCTGTGTATATTCGGTACATGGCGCGCCCTCAATGGGACACTTTGATGCTGTTGGGTCTGGAATCGGAAAAGGATCAAGCGCTGTTGACACAGGCGAGTCTGTTGATAAAGTGGGGAAGCTGCTAGCGCTTGGTGATGTCGTCTTCTCTGTCTTGCTAGACCGGCTATTGCGGGTTTGACTAGTCGATATAGCAAGCGTTGAGCTTCCGATTTGGCTGGAAATGGCTTGACCATGATCTGTGTAGGTCACAGTTACCGTCAAGTAGCTTGTATATGGTGATGTAACTGTGATAGTCGAAATTCGTGTCGATACAAATGTTGAGACAGATGTTACAGTCTCTGTGACTGTTGCAGTAGTTGTAGAGATCGGAATAGTGGTGCTGTCTGTTGGCTCGTTCGGAGATTGGGTTGTTGCGGTCGTGCTACTAGAATCGGTATTTGAAGGCTGACCGGTTGAATTGCTACATGAGCCGCCAAAATCAAGGGCAGATCGAATTGTCTTTGCTATTCCACTCGTGCGCCCCTGGCTGACATCCCAAGTCATTATGCCGCCAAGACTAGTGTACTTTGAGCGTACTTCTGTGTATATTTTGCTCAAGGCGGGACCATCGACATACCCGGTTGAACCGGCGGTAGGTGAGCCCAAAGCACCAATAAATACTTTAACGTTCTTGTTGAGCGACTGAGTCTTGGCCCAGTTGTCCCAGTCAGCAAAGTTAAACCAAGTCGGGTACGCATTCAAGCCGCAGTAGTTGTTGTAAAACTGGACGAATACCATGTCAAACCAGGCATTCTTCAACGTGGAGCCTATATATGCATCAGGGAATGGACATTGAGGCGCAGCGGCGATATAGTACTGTCTGCTGGGGTCAGACGCATAGTGCATACGGAGCTGGCTAATAAAGGCGGTGTAACCAGAGGTGCCGCCCCCTTCGATATCCAAGTCAATACCGTCGAGTACGGCGTCATCGAAGGGTCGCTGCGCCGCAGTGCCCTTGAAGAACATATTCCACATTGTGTCGGCGAACTGAGATGCTTGAGCGTCGCTGGAGAATCCATATGCACCAGATGCCCCGCCCATGCTTAGAATGACTGCCTTGCCCTTGGACTGACAGAATTTAATATCGGCCGCAATGTTCGGGCAGTGAAGCAATGAGCTGCCTTCAAAGGTGGTCTCGCAAGCGTTGGCGAAGTTGAGTATAATGTTGGGGAATCCGTTCATAAATGCTAGAACAATCACGTCCTCAGTGGCGTCGGCACAGTAAGATCCCAGAGTCACTTGGTTTCTCGCCGAGTTTTGGCCATAGTAAGAGACGTGGTTGGAGTTGCAGTTGATGTTAAAGGCAACCGACACTGCTTGAACAACCAATTGGATTTGCAACACATACTTTAGCAAAATGCCCAGCTGCATTTGTATTGTGATAGCTGCAAGTAAATTACAAGAAATAAAAAGTAAAGAGTAGTTACAATGGCAATCGTACTATAGTCAAACTGGCAATGCCTCAAGTCTGAGGATAAGCCCAACTTTATAAAGGCAATACCATAGCATTGGGGAGTTGCGCTTCAAACACATGTCCGATGGGGATAATAAAGACATGACATAGACATCTATTTGATATTCCGAGAATGCACTGACGCGCATTTAACTGAATCAGCTGCCAATAATAATGAGCAGCTGACAGCCGAATGTCAACTTTGTTACCGTTCCCCAATCCTGAGGTCAATCCCAAGGTCAGTGACAAGCCATGCATCAGGATAGCTGCTGTCTTTTCAGCAAGCTTGTCAAAACTCTGTATGTGTGTGGGGGACAATGTAGAGCAGTAGTAAGTACCCCCGCTTCAGCACTTGTCAGCCAAGGCTAGAAGCATTTAGCGCAGCTACTCTAATGTATTTAGTGGCTCTGTGCAAAAAGTAATAGTTGGCTACCTCGTTCAAGCGTGACTGTGATAACCTGTAGAAAGTGGTTCCACTTATAGATTACCTTAAAGTAAATTATATGGCGAGGAGAGGATAACACAATCAACATCATGACAATTGCTGGCCTAATCGAAACTGGACTGGGCTGCAGCTCATGGTTTTCTAGTATGATCGATCCGTGTTTGTTACAAAGCTGTGATCAAGCCTTGATCAAAGACAGGCCACGAGACAAAGTCAGGCCTGTATGCGCTCAAGCTCTCTTACTCTTCACGCTAGCCTAATTTGCTTTGTGTTCTCATTTGGCTGTGCCTTTTATACTATCTTGCATTTCGAAATTTGTACTTGTCACTCTAGCCAACGCAGGCGATTGGAGGGTATTGTTTCCCTAGCTCTCTCTGCCCTCATTTTGTATTTGTTAACCGATGAGCATTGCGCAACCATTCCTAGAGTCCTCGGACCGACGTCCTGCGGGGTCATATGGGCCGAGTCCGAGCGTAACAGCACCGTCTGCCGCACACGCTACAGTTGTTGCCGATAGGACAGGGCTTGTTTGCTCAGGGTCGGCTGCCGCAGTGCACAAGCGCCCATTTGCGCCCATCCAACTCGACGAGGAGCCCACCCACAAGAACGTGTTTAGGCACGCATCTCACACAAACCACTGCCCAAAGGGATCTCGCCACAGGAGCAAGGCTGTCCGAGCGTTTATCGGGCCTATCAGCACCGCTTGGATGCAGGGGCATAAGCGCTGGTGGGCCAAGACGGCAGAGAAGCTAGAGAGTAAAGCAAGTGGGAGCAGTAAAATACGTCGACGAGCGTCAACATCGCGGACCTCCAGGGACAGCAAAGGTGGCCTTGGAAGACGGCGTGGATCTGAAGATGACGCATCTTCTGTTGGTTCTATGTCTTCATCGTCGTCCTCGGTGACGTCAGGCTCGCATCGGTCGTCAGGTGCTAGATCATCGGATTGGTCGTCTCACTCTGATGGCGGCGGCTATAGCGACAGTGACATTGCTGTTGATTCTCCAAAGAGTCGAAGCGATCGATTGCGCACACATGATGGTAGTCGCAGCAGCAAACACATTCCCGACTCACTATCAGGCGTATTGCCACTGCACAGGCATCCTCAGCCTGAACGTAACTCTGTACCCATGCCTGTTTTGTCGTCGCCCACATCTGCCCACACACTAAACCCTGCGTCGGGACGGACAGAGTCTCCAGTACAAATGTCCCCCGCTACACCTGCTAGTGACACCGAGACGAAGACCCATGGCACTCGACGCAGAAGCAGCCTGTCGTCATTGAAGGCACTCCTTCATCGCCCAAGCCGTCTTTGGCACCGCGAACAGCATGTTCAGAGTCAGCGACCGACCACCATTCAGGTGAGCCAAAAGAGCCTCGACACTATACTCAGCGTCACATCGACAAACGAAAGCCTCGAAATTACACCAATGTCTCCGAGCCGAGGCCGTGCGGCGAGTTTGTCCAATACGCCACTAGTCAGCAGTGCTTCTTTGGGCTCGGGACAAGTGGCCGGGCGCAAATCCCTAGATACTGGGCCTTCCAAGCTCACTTCACTGATGCGATCTGCAATGGCGAAACGCGCTCGATCTGTCACCTGGCAGCCTGGCTCGGATCAGAGTGCAGAACTAAAAGCCACTCTATCTGTAGTTCCGATATCCTCCAGCACCGCTAGTATGCGAGCAGAGGCGTATTTGCAGCAAGCGATGTTACCCGACAAGCTTGCTGCCGCTGCTGCTACCACTCCGGAGGTGCCAATTCCTTCTAGTAAATGGAGATCTCGAGTGGCCGTAGCCGCAAAGGTGAAGGCGTATTACCACCGCAACTCACAACTTTCCGAGACTACAGTCATTCTGTCAACCCGCGCCGTCGTACGCAGAGAGACAGCCTCGCATACGGCGTTTACAGAAAAGTACAACGAGGCGACCTGCCAGAGATTTCGCCAGGGCGTGCAAGAGTGGTCAGAGATGTGGCTAGCGCTGACTAAGCGCGGGATCCTATTTTATCTTACGTCAAAGAAGCGTCCAACTGTCCAAGTCCTCTTTCCGCCATATATTTCTATTGCACCCCAAGTGTCCTTGTTTTCGACGCTGGATCTGTCGCTCGCAATAACGTACTGCAGTCGCCGACACGCCGAAGACACGGCTACTGACAAAAAGGGCAAAGCAGCCCTGGGCAGCGCGGCGGCTGAGGAATCAGAGTCCAGCAAGTCCACTTTGCGCGTGGTGCTTGTCAAGTTTCCAAGCTTCCAAGTTGCGTGCGAGTGGTATCGAGAGATTGGCCAGATTCTATTATTTGGGCGGATTTTGTATCCGCAATGCTTCTTGGGAGCTATAGCGCCAGCAGCTCAGTTGCCGCCAAACTCGGTGTTGGTCAGTGTGCCTGAGATGGGCGTGAAGGTGCAAGTCAAGCTTGGTCGCCACAATGCCGAAGTACCTAACAACGTATTGCTGGGCGGTGCTGACGATAGGCAGCTAGAGCACCAGTGGCGCTGCGAAGCAACAACTGTGTGGCATATACGCCGCGACGTTGTCAACGTCTTGCTAGGCGACAAAACCATAGCGCCTCAGATGCAGCAGTGGCTGGACGCAGAGCGCGAGGGCTTGATGTCGGTTGGCATGGCGTGGCGGCGCTTTGATCGTTTAGACTGGGTGATTCCGTGCGGCGCTCTCGATTCGACTGGGAACTTTAAAGTGAACAGCGTCAATGAGTTGGTGATTGGACCTCAGCTACTTGAGGGGACGCACACGCTGGAGCTCCGCATTCTAGAGCATTATCCTGACTCGGTAGAGATCGATGGGGCTAGTGTTCCTGAGCCAATGTCGTTTGAGGGGCTTGTAATGCTGAAGCGCGACAAGAAGCGAAGGACTGAAATTGTCACTTATCGACCAGTGCTGCTGACCTCACACGACAACTGGCTTTTTCTTATCAAGGCGCCGCGAGCTGTTCAGTACTTGGATGTTTCCGACAATGCTTGCAATACTCCACTAGGGTGCTCTGGCGCCCACGCATCGGCCAGCTCCATGGCTGCCGGAATACGAAACGACGGCGATGACGGCGGTGACAACCAAGTAGTTTGCTACTACCACCCGAATCAGCGCACGAGCTCAAAGCAAATGAGCATGGCCAAGTACATGCTGAACATTACCGAGGTGGACCAGATCGTGCCAATACTACACGACTGTGACGACACAGCTCTCGACGGCAGCCTACGCAGCGAGTCGATAGCCTCGATAGACGCAGAGTCTGTATCCACGCACCCCAGCCACGCACCACAGACAGCAAGCGTTGATTTGGGCACGCATCGCGCCAAAGCCAAGGGCAAGCTGCTGGGCTTTTTGCGCGCAAAGAAGGACAGACAGACGGCATGCAAGTTTAAGCTTGTTACGCGTGCCGGAGCCACAGTGGTTTTGTGGGCGGCAAGCGAGCAGTGTATGCATGAGTGGGTTCGCAGGCTTACCGAGTTGCGCTACTACTGGATCAACCGACTATTGTCTGACCTAACTCTGCGCAGCCAAGTGGGTGTGCTTAATTACGCGCTGCAAGGCCGTCGCAGCCGCAAAAAGGATATGCCAGACTGGAACGATGAGAAGGCGTGGGCGGATCGCGCGATTTGGCATGCGTGTCTAAACCTCGGATGCCGTGACATCATTATGTCTGGCACGCTCTATCGCAAGCGACATCGCCACCAGGGCATGCGCAAGATCTTTTGCATCCTGACGAGAGGGCGAATCATCGAGTACAAGTATCCGCAAGCGCCACACGCCCCAATCCAGTCAGTATTGGCCGAGCAGATCGTGCGTCGAGATGCACGCATGTCGCAGTTGTTTGATAGCGTGAGAGACAGCAGTAGTGGAGGGTTTGCTCATGCAGCAATGTCAGACATATCGTCGGAGGCTACTAGCAGCATAGCCAATAACTCTGAAGCGCGTTTGCTGTATTCAAAATCGCGGTCGTTGGCGTTGCGCCGATGCTATGTGGTGAGCCGGTTTATAGACGACCTGAATACCAACGACATTATGTGCGAGCCATGGGTTATGACGGATATTGGCAATTACAGCGGTCTCCGTCTAGCCGATCGGGTTTATGCCGACGGTGTCATATCCCATGAACTTATCAACGACTGCGTGTTTACGGTATGGCGACCGACATTTGTGCCTGTTATTCTGCGCTCTGGCGAGACCTCTGATATTGGAGTAGTTCCGGACGATGCTTTGGGCGATGCCAGCGAATTGTCTGTTGATGAATACCATGCCAGCAGCGGGCCAGAGTCTAGAGCTGGCTCTCCAGTCATTCGCGGTGCCGAGATCAAGCGGACTGTTTCATTCAGTCCACTGGCGCATGAGCCTCGGTCAGCATTTGGCGATACACATGCGATGTCGCCTCCAAGTCAGCCACTCCATCCAAAGTACCACCACCGTCATTCTAATCTCGGCCAGCATCGTCGCTCACCAGACAAACCTGGCCAGTCTTTCGACGGGCATCGCAAGTCGAGTGACGCGCAAAGGGCATCTGCCGAGGTACCGCGGCTGTCAACAGAGGGCTACTTGTCGTCAGCTTCCAATGCATCTTCGGGCTGGTCATCTGGCAGAACTCACGAACCAAACAAGCCTGGAGCTTATCGTGTAGGGAACGAGATCCATGTAAGCGTCGATGACAAGCGCGACGGAACTAAGCGCATGAATGCCATGGCCATGGTTTCCAGCATGCGGCGCCGTGTGGGCGTATACAAGGCGCGCACTAGCGCCGAGATGGAGCAGTGGGTAACCGCCATTAATCAAGAGATCAGGCGGATGTCCTTGAATGGCGAGTGGTGACGCGCGATTGCTACTCTTTATCATTGGCATCCTTCTTTTCTCTCTAGCTTCTCTAACTGTGTTTTTACTGCCTTTATCTATTTGTTTGTTTGTTTTGTGTAAAAACATTTTTGCCAAAGGGGCCTTTACGCACTATATTAGCTCACTAATATTTAAATATGAGTGCGGATGGCAACGGCGACAGTTGCCACGATGAACAGACCTTTGACGGCACCACACACTTGGGCAGCTATCTGATATATCCAAGCGAGCAGCATGCGGCGACTGTCTGGCCCTCTAGCAAGGAGCTGGCGCTTATCATACTCAACCAACCGATTCCACATGCGGACACTTCGCTTTTGAGCCAGCTCTGGGCGCGAGCAGACCACCGAATCTGCGTTGATGGTGGCGGAAACCGGCTATACAACCTCGGCAAAAAGATAGGAACGCTGAGCATATATATTCCGGATGTAATAGTCGGCGATCTAGACTCGCTACTAGAGTCTCCGCGCGCATACTACGAACAGCAAGGCACAAGCGTCCAACAAATCAGCGACCAAGATTCGACAGATTTCATGAAGAGTCTCCGATACTTGGACACTGTTCGACGCGCGGGTAAACCAACAGAAGATTGCATTGTAGTGGTTCTGGGCGGATTGGGTGGCCGGCTGGACCATATACTTCATACGCTCAAAGTCATGTTCAACAACCACTTGAAGCGACAGATGGTTATTGTCTCGGACGAGAACTTGACGTTTGTCTTGCCAAAGGGTGTAAACAAGATATTGGTCAATAAACAAGTGGACGGATCTACCTGCGGTATCTTGCCTCTGATGGGCGAGGCCGCTTTGACGACAAAGGGATTGCGCTGGAACCTCGACCACTATCCGTCGACGTTTGAGGGACTGATGAGCACGTCTAACATTATCGATGACCCAGAAGTTTACGTCGATTCATCCATTCCAGTTGCATGGACTTCAGAGTTCAGGCCGATGCCATGATCTGGAGAAGGACGTCATTAAGAACACTTCATTTTTTGGATAAATATTTGCAATGCATTACTTGAATACAACCTATAGTGGCAGGATAAAGCATCCCAGAAGGCCGTCTCCACCCCAATTGCGTCTGGGTCGCAGTTTCAGCTCGACTAGTTGCGGCTGTCCGTCGACCACTCGCTCAACCTCCATGTCAATAGGCTTGTCAATGTTGTTCGAGGTCTCCTCTATCAGCAAGCGCAGTTTGTCGTGGTTACTGGCGTTGACCAGCCCGTAGGCGACAATCTTATCGCCCGCAAGAAGGCCCGCCTCAGACGCCGGTGAGTTGTGTTCCACTATGCTGATACGAGCAAACGGCCGCCGCATAGTCACTGGCTTTGGCTCACTCTTAACTTGAGAACCCTGGTGTAGACTGATGAGCGACTGTTCTATCTCGGTCATTAGTGCTTTAAGATCGTTTTGCTTGCAAATTAGCGACCGGCGAATCTCGCGGATAGCAGCAACGTCTATGTCTGAGCGTGGAAAGCCCTCAGAGTCTACTAGAGGCGTTTCACGCGTTGCGCTCATGCCTTTCAGGTTTAATTCGAGCATGCGTATCTCGTTCTCTAGCGCGACCTTGTCCTTCATCAAGCTTTGTGCGCGCTCCATGGGGGTTAATTGCAAGTAATTAGTGTGGTAATTCAAGTGGGTAGATATGACAGTTGTAGAGCTGAGAGGCAGATAACCACAGGCACTTGGGCTGGCAAGTGATCAAGCATTCAGCTTACGTCATCCATCCCACTTTTTGATGGCTTGATCTCGAAATGTGCTAATCAATCCACTATGGACATCAAGTCTTTGCTGCTGGCCGCAGCTTGTTTAGCAAGCGTCTTTTACACTTTGTAGACTTTTTGGTTTATATATTTGAAAGGAGACAGCACTTACTGACTGAGGCCGCAGTCCAATCCGTTGTGCTATAAAGGTCGCCACCCTCCTCCTCTGCCGTTTATGCTTGGACGGTTGTATTTTTCCTCACTCTCTCGCAAATCAGCAGCATTTATTTTTTCTTTTTCAAACACCACTACGTACTCCGGCGTACTAGCAGCAGCACAGCGAATTAATCAGCTATCAACCATGTCCGACGGCAACATTCGCTCGAGCAACGCTCTTTCTGGAGCACTGACGCAGCAGGAGAGCCACGGTATCCGTCAGCTGTTGGCTACCATGAAGAAGATGTCCGATACCAAGCCTGCGTCCAAGCGCATCGTGCGTCGTACCGTACACGACTATGAGGGTCACAGCATCTCGAGCTGGAAGTGCACCGAGTACTTGTACAAGAAGGATCCCTGTCCGCTGCCCACACAGGCACGCGGCCTGTTCACCACTGGCTCTGGCGGAGACGAGACCATTGCGGCTCGTGGCTACGACAAGTTCTTTAACGTAGGCGAAGTCCCGCATACCCAGTGGAGCTGGATTGAGGGTCACACCAAGGGACCTTACGAACTGACAGTCAAGGAGAATGGATGCCTTATTCTGGCGGCGGGACTGGACGATGGCAAGACGCTTCTGGTGACCAGCAAGCATTCGGTCAGTGTGATCCATGCGCAGATGGGTACCCAGTGGGTTAAGAAGCACTTGGAGCAGGCCGGAAAGACGCCCGAGGAGTTTGCCGCGTTTCTGTTTGAGAACAACGCTACGGCCGTGTTTGAGCTCTGCGACGACGAGTTTGAGGAGCATATTCTAGAGTACACCGACCGGTCGCGCGGTCTGTATCTGCACGGTATCAACCGCAACTGCTCGACACTCGATACTTGGCCTAGCGCCGAGGTCACCAAGGTGGCGAATGAGTATGGCTTCCACACCACGGGCTGCTTTATGTTTGACAGCGCCAGTGAGGGTCGCAAGTTTGCTGACAAGGTGCGTGGCGACCACGCCTTGGACGGCCGTGCGATCGAGGGCTTTGTTGTGCGCTGCCGGACCTCTGCAGACTCGCAGCCATTCATGTTCAAGATCAAGTACGACGAGCCGTACTTGATGTTCCGCGAGTGGCGCGAGGTCACCAAGCGCATTCTGGCTGGCTCGCCATACCGGATGACCTACGGCTTGACCAAGTACTATGTCGCCTGGGTGAAGCAGCAGCTCAAGGAGAACCCCAGCGAGTTTGAGCTGTTTAACAAGCAAAAGGGTATCATTAGAGCGCGCAAGCGTTTCCTTGATAACTACAAGCAGCACGGCGGTAGCGAGGCCGAGGTGTATGAGCAGATGTCGGGGCAAAAGAAGACGCTAATTATGCCCGTGGCTACGATCGGCTGTGGCAAGACAACTATCTCGCTGGCTCTGGGGGAGTTGTTTGGGTTTGGACATGTGCAGAACGACGATATCACAGTGAAGAAGAATCCGCGCCAAGTGTTCCACAACATGCTCTTGAAGCAGTTTGATGACCATGATTTTGTCATTGCCGACCGGAACAACCACCTATCCATGCTTCGCCAGTCGCTGACCTCGGGCATCCGCGAGGAGCTGCCCAACTGCCGCATCGTTGCGCTGTACTGGACGCATGAGGGCGTGTCGGCGGACAAGATCTTGAAAAAGACATCGGCTTGGGTTGTCCAGCGCGGCGAGTCCCACCAGTCGCTGACTCCGAAGCGGACTCCCAAATTCCGTAGTGTCATGCACAACTTTGTCACTAGCTTGGTGCCGTTAGACCTCGAGTCGAAGGACGATAGTTTGATCGACGATGTCATAGAGCTGGACCCTATGGCAGACTCGGCAGAGAATCTCCGGGCTGTAGTTGACGGGCTGTGTGATTTGTTCCCCGACCAATTGCCGCGGCCCTCTGACAGCGACATCAAGCAGGCCCTGCACAACGCACTTGATTTTAAGCCATCGGTGGTCAAGACTGTGGACCGTAAGGCTGGAAAGAAGCCGGTGTTTATTAGCCTGGTTCCGCAAGACATTGACATCAATACCTGGCTTGACGAGGTGGTGGCTGCCCAGCCTGAGGAGTGTAAGGATGCTTGTTCGGAACTTTTGGGTGACAATAACGCGCATGAGCGAGCGCATCATATTACGATGGTTCATGTTTCGACTTGCAAGGATCCGCAAAACAAGGCTATCTTCTCTGGCTACCAGGAGATTATCGAGAAGCAGTCGGCGGACAGCATGCTGGTTGCTGATTGTACTGCGGACTATGTGGTTTGTAACGGAAGCGTCATGGCGCTGCGTGTCAAGTCGATCGAGGTCAATGGCGACGACCAAAGCCTTCCTAGCGCCGTTGTGCGGCAGCCTAGCACAGAAGCGACAGCCATGGATTGCGGAAAGGCACGCCTGGCGACGGCCAACCCGATCCCGCATATCACGCTGGCCCTGGTGGAAGGCGCCAAGGCAGTCCAGGCGAACGAGATGCTCAAGACAGTGTTTGGTGCCGAAAACGCTGATAGCCCGCAAGATTACCCATGTGAGTGGACGGTGATTCCTGTCACATTGGCGTTCAAGGCGAACTTGCAGGCGTTTATGAGCTAGACGGGCGTAACGCTCCTGCACCTTTATTGCGTTCTTTTTTAAAATAGATTTATGACAACTTTGGAATACCTGCTAAAGTGGCATGGTTTGGTTTTGCGCTGAGCCGGCAGTGAGTCCGCCATTCTTACCCAGCGAGTAAGCACTTTAATTGAATATGAATATGAAATTGTGCTTATCAATTGTGTGGTCTACGGTAAACAAAAAGGCAGAATGCCAATGTATGTAAGAGGTGGTTTGTGTGACATGTGCTGCTGTGGCTGCAGCTGCGGGCGCTATATCGCTGTTTCCGCATGCATATAAAGTGCGTAGCGCATAGTATAATGGCCGAAGCAACTCCTAGCGCCATCCTTCAGCTCGGAGTTTCATCGCTTGCTGCCGAGCGGGGGGAGCAATACAATGTGACAGGGCATGGGACCGTGTTTTTGATTACTTTCCACCATGGACAAATTAATATAGCGGACGTGCACATGGTTTGGAATAGGGCGGGCCTGTGATGCGCATTACGTATTCCCTATCCCAAAAACCCAGGTTGCAAGGACGGTGTCTGCATGAATTGCGCCGGAATGCGGCCGACAATATGACCTACGTGCTCACATAGCATAGGACTGCACATCACAAGGGAAAAAAACTAGACAAGATGTGTAGGAAAAAGTATTTGGCCAACAGCGATGTGGTTTAGTATGGATTACACATGTCCTTCCGTCTAATCTTTATGCAGCAAATATTCATTGTTCTCGCTTTATGAGCAAGAGAAGAGACATGTCACTTGCGAGACATGAAGACCAAAATGGGGAGAACGAACTAGCTGAAGTGCTTGGCATCTTGGGCTCCTGCCACCGCTATGTAAATAGTAGTGCGTATATATATTGCTTGGGGGAGATGTGCAAAATAAGATTAGCATTCAGACCAACTCCACATCCACCCGTCCAAAATAACTCTCCCTACGCTCCCTCTCACCACTTTTTGTTCCTATTAATACTAGAGACTGGTTCTCTAAGTTGTACTCCCTTACGCCCTTACTACCGCATAATATTCTGATCAAGGCGCTTGTCCTTTCTGACAATGAGGCTTTTCTCAACACCACTTGCCGTCCTTGCCACATTGGCGGGGTATGCCACCGCGTTTAACGTCAACTGCAACTCCAACTACGCTTCTTACTATGGCCAAAACTCGGCGCGAAACCAAAAGACTTTAGGATCTTACTGTGCCGACGCCACTGAGGACGTGATTGTTCTAGCATTTATGAACGGATTCCCCAACATCATACTCAACTTTGCCAACGCTTGCGAGACCACCTTTGAAGGCAGCTCATTGCTTCACTGCCCGAACATTGCGGCCGATATTAAATTATGCCAGTCCAAGGGCAAGGCGGTCGTTTTGAGCATGGGTGGAGCAGCTGGCTCCTATGGATTCTCCAGCGACTCTCAAGCATCTCAGTTCGCCGACACAATGTGGAATATGTTTTTCAAGGGCACTGCGGCGCAGCGACCCTTTGATGACGCCGTACTCGACGGCATTGACTTGGATATCGAAGGTGGCAGCGCCTCTGGTTACACTGCCTTTATTAGCCAGCTCCGCACGCACTATGCATCTGACCCCAGCAGACAGTACTATATCGCCGCTGCGCCTCAGTGTCCATTCCCCGACTCATACCTAGGCTCCACATTGAACAGCGCCTGGATCGACATGGTCTACGTTCAGTTCTACAACAACTACTGCGGTTTGAATGCGTACCCGACTTGGTTTAACTTTGCTGACTGGGACAACTGGGCCAAGACTCAGTCGCTCAACAAGAACGTCAAGATCTATATTGGCGCCCCAGGAGGACCCTCGGCAGCATCGTCTGGCTATACTGACGGTTCTACATTAAGCACGATCTTCAATGCTGTGCGTTCAAAGTACACTAGTCTTGGCGGAATAATGACTTGGGATGTCAGCCAGGCGCGCTCGAGCGGTTTGGCTGGCTCGATTCGTGCCATGCTAGATGCGGGCGGTTCTTGTAGCAACAATGGTGGTGGAACCACATCATCTACAAGCACAACAGCGTCGTCGAGCACAACGGCGTCGTCAAGCAATCCAGCAAGCACCTCGAACACCGTGTCAACTCCTGCTTATAGCACAGCCAGCTCGCCTTCCACGACCACTGTTGTTAGCACATCTAGCTCTTCTTCGGCTCAACCATCTAGCAGCTCCACTCCCGCATCGTGCCCTGTCAGTGGTGCCACGTGTTCAGGCGGCCAGCAAGGGTGCAACGGGCAGAGCTTTGCTCTTTGTAACCAGGGCAAGTGGTACACTTCGTCATGCACGCCGGGAACATACTGCTACATGAGTGGAGGCGTAGCGACATGCGACTGGTCTAATGGCCGTCCCACCAATACTTGTGCTATATCAGGAACCTCTTCGTTCAGCAAGCGCGCCGATCTGACAAGGTCGCCCCTGATCACGGCCGCCAATCTGCGTCCCAAGCCTGCCTCTGCCATTGCCAACATCCCCACCCGTGTCGAGTTTGTCGCCGGCGACATTGTTGATAACAAGTACACCACGGTGGTAAAGATCCAGGCCAACAAGAGCGCCTTTACTGGTAACTGGCTAATTTCGTTCAAGCTGCCCGCTGGTCAGACGGCCGACTCTACTAGCCGTGGTAGCTTGGGCGTGAACGGGAACACTATCACGATCAGCTCAGATCGCAATGCTGAGAGTTTGCAGAACATGGCTGCTTACTTCAAGATTACAGGCACCTTTAGTGGCCAGTACGCACTTCCAGATACTGCCTCAGCCGTCTTTATTAGCACGTAGTATATTGTTTTATTATTATTATTATTATTATTATTATTATTATTATTACAAGTCAATTCTATGCCTTGAGATAATTAATCTACCTATACGTGGTTCTCTATTTTCCGGTCTTTGACTCGGTGCCGCGTTCTTTTGCCTATGAAATGCTGAGTCCTGTTATTGAGCAATCATTAGTCTGTCGCTGGTCAATAGATGCATGAATGATGTGCGTGTCTCAAGAGTGAAATATAAAAGTGAAATGCTGCTGATCGTCAGGAGATGAGTGGAAACATGCATCACTATTTGCAATATAATAGATTAGGGCGCAGTTGCTCATGTCTTTCTCCACATGTTCATCATTCGCATTTTTTTGTACGTGTATATCAAACAATACCAGCCTCGAGAATCTATTATACAGAGTTGCAGAGCAATACGCCTTCTAGGAAATCAAATCTTTTTTTTTGTCGACATAATTGCCTATACTAGCGGGTATTAGTGACATGCGAATGCTGGAGGGGTGTGTAACATGAATAAAAACTGAGATGTCGGCGGACCTTTCCTTCAACAATCTGAGCTAATGCATAAACAAGCAAAAAGGAAAATAGAAAGAGAAGCAAGGCGCTGCAAGCTGGCACCAATTATTTACAAGCCGGGTGACAATTGAGAACAAAAAAGGAAGCCCCGAGTATCGCAATGTATGAGAGAGCTTGACATGAATTTGAAAACTACATAAATACCGGCTACGGCCTCCCTCCTCCTCTAGCCGCCACATCTCTTCTTGCCGTCCCCGCAACATTGAACTCCCTCTTTTTTTTTAATTCCAATTCCTTTTCCATTTTTTTTTGCTTCAACAACCAACCTCCCCCAAAATAAGTTTTCCGTGTTTCTTGCACTTTCACACCTGTTTCCCTTTTTTGTACTACTTTTTGTATCATGTACGGTGACAGCTACAAGGATGGGGGCGTGCCACTAATTCACGAGGACGGACATATTGAGGACGTGCAAGTAATGGAGGGTAAATAGCCCAGGGGGTGTGTGTGCATTTTTTTTGCGCCATTATGCAATTAGCTGCGCAACTTGCCAAAATACACAATTGCATGTCAATCAACGCAGTGTCGCCAACATCCGTTTGTATTTAAAGTTTTATTCATACCAGTTTTTTTGTTGTTGTTGATTTAAATATAGAGAACCACACACAAAAAAAACTTATTGTAACAAATCTATACACAAGCAATTTAGAATAGAGAAATACATTCCTACGTGTAATATTACAATTGAAATAGCAACAGACAAGGCGTTGTCGGTATGCATGTTGTTGATTTGACATACATAGATGAAGGCAATGGATGAATGTATCCATTGTGTGGCCCCTTCGCTTAATTTACCTCCATTGTGGTTCGGTTCACCGAGTAAAAAAAAAATTTGCCAGTTGGAGAGACGAGATTTACCGAATGTTCATCTGACAAGCAATTGAAGTGAAGCTTTAGCACCTCCCCTGACCAAAAAACCCCCATGCAGCGCTTTGTACAATGCGGAAGCTACTGACGCACAGACAATTACCAAAGCTATTGCATAATTGTAATAAGTGCTTTCAATCTCCGCTCTAGTAAAAAAAATGATACGGTTATATTTTTAAAGTAGCAAGTGTGCGCAAAAATAAAATAATAGCTGGCATAGCGACAAGCACTAGAAATTAGAAAAAGAAAAGAAATAGAAACATTGACGACGGGCGGGCCTCTCGCCGCAGATAAGAAGGCAGGATAATTTGAGCCAAGGATCTATATAAAAAATCACCAGAACCCAGACAGATAGCCTTTGACGTTTCCCAGGGCACTGGTAGCGACGCTAGATGCAGCAGTAGCAGCAGAAGAAGCGGCGTTCATAGCAGATGTGGTCTGCGACTCGACTTCTAGCTCAAACTCCTTCATAAAAATGTCACCAGCAGAGAGTATGCTTTTGATGACTGCTGTGGGATCTGTAGTTTTGAACGTCGTCTGTAACTCCTCCTCTGACGCAACGCGAGAAAACCCATCGATACCGTTCTTGAAGCTATACACATTGGCAGCTACAAGACCGATAGAATCAGACCAAACAAAAAAAAAACTTTGCGTCAATACAACGTTTAAAATAAAGAAATGAAAACAGGCACAAAAACGGGCAAAGTGGGCGGTTTTGTACATGTGACCTCTCTGCTTGCCCATTCAGGAAAGATGAGAGAGTGATGGGAAAACAAGAGGGGGAGAGAGAGAAAAGCCATGCTTGATGGTAGTTTTCGTTCACACCCACCTCCAAAGAGACCCACACATTTTTTTCTCTGAAGAGTTTTGGGCACAAGCACCAGCGATATCAGGTATCGCACTACGCAGCCAAGCAGTTGTAGCGGGCTCATTCAAGCTCGGTACTTACAGTAAACAACATCCTCCAACGGCGTTTTCGGGTTAGCCCTCCACTTTGACGTAGTTTCGGTGTTGGCGACAACAAAGAAAGTGCGACCAGCCTTTTCGTCACTCCAGCACACACGCTCGGGCGTCTTAAATGTCATTAGAGGCATGTTGAGATTATCTGTTGCCAAATGTGCGACCAAAAAAATAGCAAAAGAAAGGAAGGGAAGGCGAAGAAAATATAAATTTAGAAAGAGAAATGCAGAAAGCTAAATAAAGGAAAAAAAGGCCACTTTGGCAGGTCGATTAAATCTCTGACACAACGTGGTTGAGGCAGAGATGTAATTAGCCCAGGCCCGCCAATAGAAAGCTTCATTGTCAAGGACCAGGAACTCAACAATCAAGTGCTCCGCGCTCGTCAACCCGCTTTGCTCAAAAGGAGCCGTTCCGCATAAAGCTCAACAACAAAAAAACCCCAGATCGAGCCAAAGATAAAAGAGTTGACGAGAGAAAGGTATACTAGTATTGGGGAAGAACAAAAAAAAAAGTCGCTATCCGCTCATGCTCGTGGACTGAACGTGGTTTTCGTCAATGGTGTTGTAGAGATGTCCCTCACAAATGAGCCACTCAACCGTGTCCGCGATCTGGTTGCTTGGGTACCGGCCAGTCAGTCTCTGCTTGATAACCGCAATTTCCAGGCCTTCTGAGCCAGGCGGCGATGCCGTGATGACGTCCAGAATAGCCGCCTGGATAGGCGTCAGGCCCTGGTTATTGCCACCCATGCCTCCATATCCGCCCACAGCACCACCGGACGAGTACACCGACGAGCTGCCGACTCCCGACCCCTGTCCAGCACCCTGCGCAGCATGTTGGCCCAGCGCCGGCGGAGGACCGCGGGTCTTATTCAAGTGCACATAGATGGCCTCCATACCATGATATGCGATCTCGTTATGATCAGTCACCAAGCGCACCTTATGCGACGACACATTGCGCTTCCCGTTGAAGAACCGAAGCTCGCCATACACACGCACATACTTGCCCACAGTGATATTGGGGTCCGCCATCTGGTTAGACACTTCCTGGCCGTCATCGCCCATGTCGCCACCCTGGTCGTTGCCGCCAGTCCACACGCGCACGTCGATCTTGCCCGTGCCGTCCTCAATCGAGTATATAATGTTGATGGGCTGCTGAAGCACGCTACGCACCACCCCGACAAAAGTAATGTTCTTGACCTCGCCGCCATCAATGACAATAGGCGCGTCAGCGGTGGTGGCGGGAACCTCTATGAGTTGCTTGATCGTCACGGGCCGGAGTGTCTGGTTCTTGTACCCGCCACGCGTTTTGTTGTCCTCGTCACCGCCACCTCCAGTGCTACTGTTCATCCATCCTCCACCAGAGCTCTTGTTACCTCCACCGTCGTTACCGCCATACGAAAACTCTTGTCCGCCACCCTGTTGGTTATAGCCGCCTCCAAAACCTAACTCCAATAGAAAAAATACTTTCAGATAAAGTTTTAGCCAACACCCAAATTCACCCAAGAAACAGTTTGGTTACATGAAAGGGCCTGCGCCACAGTGGCGGAGTAACAGCAGTAATACTTGTCAACTTACTCATTTGATGATAATTTAGAGAGATTCCTTTTAGATTCAAAATAAAAAAGATAAAAATATAAGAAGAAAAGATGAAGAGAAGAGCTGCTATCAATCGATATTAGCAGTGCTAAAGAGCAAGAGGAAAAAAAAACTTGCTGCGCACAATGACGCGTTGCTTGGGCCGTTTGATTACACACACGCGTCAAAATCAAATTATGTGGTCTTGGATACATCCGCATAGATATCAAATCGGCGCTGCGAGTAGACAGGTACGGATTTGCGGACCTCATCCACCAGGTCCAAGTCAAGTGTTCCATAGACGATATCTTCAGCATCAGCGGTAGTTCCAACGACCCGCGCATACGGGTCCATAATAGTCGAATGTCCCCAGGCATGATACGTAGCCTCTTTATCCAAAGCAGGCGAGCACGCCGCAGTAAAGATCTGGTTATCCACAGCCCTAGCCCTCAACAGCAGCTCCCAGTGCAAGGGGCCCGTAGTCTGGTTAAAGGCTCCAGGATATATCATACCCACACATCCTCTCCGAGCCGCAATCATAGCCACCTCAGGAAACCTCATATCATAGCAGATAGCCACGCCAAACTTGCCCCACGGCGTAGAAAAATCAGTCAGTGTGTTACCAGGTTTCAGTACCTCGCTCTCCTTGAACACTATTTTGCCCGGGAAATCTATATCAAACAGGTGCAGCTTCCGGTGCTTGGCCACCATTTCGCCCTCAGGACTCCATACAGTACATGTGTTGAATAGGTCGCCAGTACTCTTCTCAAGCTCGGGTATAGACCCGCCCACTAGATATACTTTGCTGTCGCGTGCCATATCAGACAACGCCTGGATACTTGGACTCGGTTTAGCGCTGTCTATTTCCTCGGCGTACTGCCCAAAGTACTGCGTTCCATATGGCGAGTTGAAGCACTCGGGCAATACAACGATATTGGCACCAGCTTTGGCTGCCTCCAGTACCTTGCTGCGCGCTCTGGCGAGGTTGGCCGCCTTTTGCGCACCCACGGCAAGCTGAACAAGTGCTAGTTTAAGAGAAGACATAGCTGATAAATATAGAGAGATAACGAGGAGTGTGAGAAAAAGAAACGACCAAAAAAAAAAGAACACATCATCACTACATATGACGCACTGCTTGCTAATCATATGATTTGATTAGAAATAGGCTGTTATCAGTAAACAGCTCCATCAAAATGCATTGACTCAATTCAACACTTTTTTTTCTACGTTATTTTTTATTTCGATTTATATACAATGGTTCGCAATCCTCCTATTCAGCCCAAATTCCGTGCCAACATCCGGGGTTACTCTGCAGAGACCGCTCGTTACTGGTAAGCAGAATCCACCAACCAAAAAAGGGGGCGAATAGACGACCAAAAAAGGTGTACTTTCTAATTTAAAACAACTTTATTTTTTGTGAATCGATTAGGGTTGGTACCAGTACTCGTTGGGGCGCGTTCGCCGGAATCGCAGCTTTGTTCCTAT
>JANBQS010000224.1:0-25637 GCA_027577415.1 Coemansia sp. RSA 922 | reverse complement strand
TCTCGGCAGTCAGCATTTCGCTAGTCGTCTTCTTGACGAGGTCATCGTAGGGATTAGGAACCTTGAACATGATTTAAATAATTGAGAAAATAAGAGCGTATACAAAATGAGTATTGAAAAGAAAAAAGAAAAAAGACAAGCAGAAGGAAAAAAGTTGCCAAGCCAGAAAAAGTGTAACATGTCGCATGCCAAGCATCCCCATCAAAAGTCTGTTGTGCCTGACAAATAAAAAAGTGACAACCACGTGGTCACTTGAATATGTTGGCGGCATGGGAGCGAGCAGAACCCAGAGACGACGATGATGCCGAGTTGCCAGCAGCTGTGGGTGGCCTAGTCGAGCCATTGTTGAGTGGGCGGCGCTGCAGCGAGCGAGACGAGGCCGTCAGCGACGGCTCCTGGCGCGATGGCGAGCGCGATGCCGGCGACGACTCTTGCCTGCGGAACCTCGGCACAGGCGGCTTCAGCTCCATCGCAGGCGTCGCATCGTCGTGAGAGTGCGGAGCATGCGCGGCGCACCCTGGGCGTGTGCACACGCGGGGCGCCCGGGCCGAGCGCACATCGACAGGCGTGCGAACCGGCGTCTTCTGCGCTGCCGCATTTGAGCCCCGAAGGCGCGCACCAGTCGCCGCAGGCCGCTGAGGCGACAGCAGCTGCTGGTCGGCCGCATCGATTTCCGGGAACTCTTCCTCAGGCGACTTTGAAGACCCGCCAGCGTGGGGGCTCTGCGCCGCCGCCGCCGCAGCAAAGCACATGCTGGCCAAAAGCTCGTTCGTAGGCGTGCCTTGGTACATGGATCTGAGCTGGTTCAGCAGCAGCGGAGTCGCCTGCGTCTGGTCCAACCCACGCATCCACTGTGGCGTAGGCGGCAGGCCCTCCAGCAGTTCGGCAGTACCCTGCGCCGTCCTTCTGGACTCGAGCTCTTGCCGCTCGCGCTGAAGCTCGCTGCGCTCATTGCCAAGCTCAATGGCCGCGTCGGTGAATCGGCGCCGCTCCTCCTCCAGCTGCCGCTTCTCGCGCCGCAGCGCCTCGCGCTCAGCCTCCACCTGCTCCAGCGACATCTCCGAGAATGACATCTCCATAAGAGGCTCTTTGAATGTCGCACTCGCCGCCATGTTCATCACCCGCTTCTGCTCCTCTAGCAGCGAGCGCATCTTTTCCAGGTCCTCACGCAGCTCTGCAATCTCCTGCTTGAGCTCGCTGATCTGCCGGTCACGCCGCTCAATCTCCACCGGGTCCACAGCCGGCGCGGGTTTGGCAGCGCGTGCCTGGCGGTATCCGAACCGGATCGTATCGACAAGCGCCAGCGCCTGAGTCGCATTCCCTCCAACCACAACAGACTCGTCAGAGTCCACAGCCATTCCCGGGCTCATCTCGTCGCGAAGATTTGCCAGCGCAGCCTCCAGCCGCCTCAGCAGATCCTCGAGCTCTCTGACACGCTCAAGCAATCTCATCTCATCGGCGTGATACCGCTTCAGCAAGTCATCCCTGAGCTTCTGGTCACGAGTAGCAGCATCCATTGGCCGCCCACTACGATCGCGCTCTAGCGGGTTGGCCAGCTCTACATGGACCTTGCACGCCCGGTGCTTGTCGGTAATAAGTTTCTGTAGCCGATCTTTCAGCTTGATAGACTCTTGCTCACGCTTCTTGCCGTCCTGCATAAACTGCGCCTTGACCATTGCAGCATTCGACCGAGTCGTGCGCAGTTCAGCCGCTAGTTTCTTTCGCATCGCTTCGGTCTCGCCATGCTGTCTCTCAGACTCTTGCCACTTGACTCTGTTCATGGCCGCCTCGCGTTGCGCCACATCCAACTCGCGCTCAAGTCGTGAGATAGTAGAGCGAAGCAAGTCCTCTTCGCCCATAGCCTTACGCAGCTCATCGTCCATTGTCTCGCGGAATCCTAGGTCTCGCTTGCGCTGCTGTAAAAGTGCCACCAGGCATTCGACTACGCGCTGGTTGTCCTCCAGGTACTCGGCCAACTCGGGGAGAAGCAGCGGCGAAGGCAGGCCGAGTTCCATGAGCTCCCTGTTGATGACGTGTAGAGTGGCATAGGGGTTCATGCTACTAGCATGCTCGCGTGCGCTTGTCGCCGACGTCTGCACCAACTGTCGAATCCCGCCGTATGTGTGTTCCTGGCCAGAATCGTTCATGTGTGCGTCATTTTGCGAGTCGAACGAATCGTACTCGCCGTAATTGCCTTGCATGTTTCCGCCGTAACCGTTGCCACCGTCGTATCTATGATTGCTTTCCCACATAGCTACGATTGACTGAGATTAAGTGTGACAAAAGATAGTAAACAAAAACGAGTATTTATTTTAGAGTAAGCAGACCAGCTAGGCAACTTTTTTCCCTCCCTATCATTGTGGCGCACAAATAAAAATATTTCAATCACGTGGCTGGTTAATCCAAGAATTTGTTTACATTTTTGTTTACCATTTAGTAGCATGGATGTTGGATATCGCCAATAATAAAGTTTTATAAATAATAAGTCGCAAATGCTGAGATATAAAAAGGGGTGTTTCAAAATACAGGTTACTAACCAAAAAAATATGCAAGAAAAAATAATAAACAGAAAGTCACTTCAATTGAGAAAAGTCCATCAGGTTGATACCCGGTCTGGCACTCTGTGTACGGCCGATTCTGCGCGCCCGAGCTGGCAACGACGTTGACGAGTATGCCGCCGCCGCAGTACGACCCATCATATTAGTAGGGGACTGCGAGTTAGCCATAAACATAGCGGCACTCGATCCAGCAACAGTTTTCGACAACAAAGAAGGTGTCGGCCCAGATGTCGAGTAATTAGCGCGCGACATAGACTTTGAGCGACACAATGCCGTATCGTTCATAGACTTTGTGCGTTTGAACTGACGGTTAAACTGCAGCATTCTCTGACGACAGTCAGTCATATGTGCCTCGTCGTTCATCTCGATGTAGCTCTGTGGCTCACACAGCGTTTTGTGGAAGCTGAAAAAGTTACGGTATCCGCCCTTCAATACATAGATCTCTGGGTAATGCAAGTACGGGTACCTCTGCATATTGACTTCGCGGTCGCGGCGACGCAGGTGGCTAGCCATCGAGGGTGCACGCTGCAGCGAGTATTCGCAGTGCAAAACGACGACAACCCGCTTGTCAGTACGTGGCCGATCGAGCAAGAGCTTCTCGAGCGCCTCCATGGTAGGCGCATTGACTGCACCGGCTATATGTCCGCCCTCGTATTCGTAGGGGAAGCGGCAGTCGACAACAATCTTCTCGTCGTAAAGATCGCTATAGCGGCGGCCCGTGAGTAGCTCACTGACTGTCTCCGCCTCGATACGCATAATGGGGTCGGTAGCAGCCGTTACACATGGCAGCTTGTGGAACTCGGGTTGTGACCTAGTGAACGGACTAAAGCACGCGCTATCCTGTTGCTGTTGCTGCATCCGCAAGGGCGTAGCCCGCACTGGAGTCGCAGGTACCCGTACTGGGGTAACAGGAGCCAGCACCGGAGCTGTCAGCATCGGAGCTGTCAGCATCTCCATGTCGCTGTCTTGCTCCTCCAAGATAGGCTGGAATCCGCCAGCAATACCCGTTACCTGGCTGCGTGCCCGCTTGATGCCACCGCCATTCGGTCGGCACGGAGTAAGATCAAATACAGGCTCTTCTGTACGCTTCTTTAAACCCAATCCGCGCATACGCGGTAGGTTAGTTAGGGATCCATCATCGTCAAATGAGCTGTCCTACGAATATAAAAAAATGATAGTAACACGGTATTAGAAAGGCGTAATTCAGGTTATTGTCAACAATAACGGTGTTTGTTTATATTTAGATTGGCGGCCCACATGACATTGTTTGTTGTAAAGTAAAATAAAGCAGGAATAGTACAGGCCCACTGCATATTTCCCAACAAGCATGACACTGGGAGTAGGGGGGAAGGGGAAATTGCGTGCTGAGAGCCTGACATGTACAACAATCGCTGAGACAGAGCGAGGCTGAGCTAGCTGCGCCATACATATAGGCGGGCCAAAAAGAAGAAGAAAAGCACCAAAGAAGAATAACAAGCGCCAGCCACTCGGGAACTGACCGTTCCAAGCGACAATAGTAGAAGGAGCAAAAAAAAAACGCCAGCAATAAAAGGGGGGGAAGATACAGTTCGGACCCGTCCCCTCTGCCAATAGAAAGTACTCAGGGCAAGATATAAAAAAAAAAGTAAAACAATGCGCCACGCAGGGTGCAACAAGCGGGATATGAAATGTTTACAGTTAAAAAAGTTGAGCCAGGCAAGCAAGTTTGACAGAATGCGTGAGAATGACATGTATAAACTTACATCATCGGTGTTTAGGCTTTCACGGCGGAACAGCGCCAGGCTAGGTGCACCAGCAGAGTTCAGGGTAAGCATAGAGCCGCGAGCACCACGTACAGGCTGTTGTTTGCGCGCCCAAAACGCCGCCGTTGGCGAGTTCATGTTTAAGGCAGACGAGCTCTGGTCCTCTATCTGGCGCTTACGCGATCTTGATAACAGTGGGGTGGTCTGGCCCCGGGCTGCGTCAAACGGAGATGTAGCAGACTGACAGACAAACGGCTCAAAGGACGGTCCGTTGCTCGGCGTACTTGGCGGTCGCGAGTGCGACTGTGATGAAGACGTTGATGTGTCCAGGTGCAAGCTGCTGTTGAGATCCTGGACCAGGCTGGCCATGGGCGAGCTTCCCGACGACAAGGAGTTGAACGAAGGAGGCGCCTCGCCACCTGTCCTGTGAAGCAATGAAGTCGTCGAGGAGGCAGGCGCCGTAGAAGGCAGCTTGCGCAACGGCGGCGGTGCAGGACTGGCACCGAACGGGCTCGGCGAGGACATGCCACGCATATGTGAAGAGGAGCGTCGGTCAGTGGCAACAGTGTTCATAGTGGTTATGTGTGTAGAGAATCTGTGTGAGAGCACCGTGGTTATTCCAACTATCTTTTGTTGCCGATATCGCGAGGAGGACAGAGAGAGAGAAAAGAAAAAGAAAGGAGACGAAAAGGGCGGTGTGCGGATTTAACTGACGGATGGCTCCTACAGATAGGGAGGGGGGAGGTTGAAAGAAAAAAAACTTCGGCTTAGAACCGATACAGCTAAACTAGAAGGGAATTTTTTTTAAAGCCGAGTTGCGAGTTGATATCTATTTTTTTCTTCCCTGTCTGGGTTTGATTGCCAAGTCGAGCCAGTACAAGTCCCCTCACCCAGGGATAGTGCTGACATGGCAGTCAAGTACAGGCAAGAAAGGGGGAGAGAGGGCCCCCGCAAGAATGTAAACAAGCAGTTAACAGCTTTACATTACGGCTAGGGCGAGCAGAATGCGTGAGAGCAGGGAGAAAAGGGGGTGTGTGATGCTTACTAGTCAAGGGCTGATAAGCAAAAAAAAGCAAAGGAATCGCGAGACGAGTGATAGTGATAAGAGATAAATAGAGAGAGAGTAAAAAAAGTGATAGATACAGGAAAAAAGGTCCACTATACAACGAATAAGCCTAGATGGTCCACGCAAGAAAAAAGGTAAGCAGAAACAGAAGAAGGCGAGAGAGAGAGGGGATGTGAGCTGTTTACGATAGCCTACAACTATGTGCGTATCTGAGAGCTAGAAAGCAGCAAGTCCTTTGCGGTTAAGAGAGGGAATGCACACCCGAAAAAACAGGGGATGGGGGGCAATTAGGGATGCACAAGCCAAGGGGCTCGCCAAAGGCCTTTGTAGGAATGTGCTGCTAAAAAAATAAGCATGCTAACGTACACAAGACAGTGGAAATCAATTGAGAGCGCCCTCCCTCCTTTATTTCCGGTCCGCGCGAGGATTGCTGCTTGTGTAGTAGTATGCAGAGGACCGTAGATCGCTGTCCAGGTTCGAGGCAGCGGAGCTGGCAGTTTTTGTCGAATTTGAATTTGAATTCACCAGTGACGACGACAACGACGAAGACAAAACGGAGCGAACAAGTAGAGATGACAGAAATCACTAGCGGCGACGGTAGTGTTATTATATAAATGCAAATGCAGACTAATGCAGAAAGATATGCGGGTCAAAAATGTCTTTTTCTGCATGTGGTGGAATAGCTGAGCATTGCTGTTGTCTTTTATGCACTGCACGGAATGCAAGTCCGAGTCGCCCTTGAGGAATATCGGACCCAGGCGCTGCTGCGTGGACCCAGTCGAATGCGGGGTGTGCCAAAGACCGAATTCATCTGATCTCGCCACATTGTTCACAAACTCGCATAAAAGACGTTGACTGAAATGTTCATCTCACATGCAGAATAATACAACAGCCTGGCCATATGTGGAGCGCTAACATGCCCGAACAACAAATGAGAAGAAGAGTCTAACGGTCTATTTCCTCTGCTACTGCTCAGACCGACACTTGCCAATTGTGTTTCACAGCACCATTATTTTCACTTTGTGGCCCAAAAAAGATGCCACTTTTTTTATTTTGATGTGGTCGATTGTGCATTAAATGTCCTTGTTTACTGGATTAGCCGATTGTTTGCCAATTGGTCTACTTTCAAAACGGCTATGCTTAATCATCAATCCCCCCAGTCCTCTCCCCCACGCCCTAAATAGCAGTCGGCTGCCATTTGAGCACAATGCTTCTAGCTAGATTAATGTATTACAGTAGAGCGTGCTCAAGAAAGAAAAAAAAAGACCATTAATTGCAAGTTTAATAACATTTAGTACTGGTCAGTTTGCTTTTCAAACATCGTCTTGTCCATGATCTCCTCGGCGTCTCTCTGGTCGTAATGGCGGAAGCACACAAAGAACAGGACGGTAAAGGCGCCCATCAGTCCCGAGACAATAGCAAAGTTCTTGACCAAATGCGGGTTTACCGCAATACTGTTGAAGCAGAACGCCAGAATAGAGCCTCCCGCATTGGTGAACAAGAAAATCGACATGACAATGGACTTCATCGACTCTGGTGCCTGCTTGTACGCATACTCGAGACCAGTAACCGACGCAAAGATTTCAGCAATTGCGATTAGGATATACGCTGGCACCTGAAGTCCTGCCGAGATGTCATTGAAACCGTTCTCGCCCTCTCCGGGGTGCGTATAGTATGGCCCAGTAGTATAGACGAGATGCTGGATGATAGCCGCATAAGCCATAGCCAAAGCAGCGACCAAGAATCCGATAGTGATACGAGTAACAGGGCGCAACTCGAGGCCACATCTGCGGAAGCCGGGGTAGATGAGCAAGTCAAAAATGGGAATGAGGATGATGATACAGAGCGGGTCGATATTTTGCATAATGTCGTTGGGTACGCCGCCCGTGTTCATCTGTCCCGACTGCGAGATGAGATTGTTCGAAATCTGGCCATAGCACAGCCAAAAGATCGGGTAGCAGAGGAAAATCTTGCACGAACGGATAGCAGTACGCAGCTCATCAACGAACCTGTCGTCCCAGTCCATAGAAGAGGAGTCAGTGGCGAGCGACGGCTTGGCATAGTCAATCCAGCTGACCTTTTTGCCGTTCTCGTTCATGACCAGGCGGTTCTCCTTCTTTGCCAAGCGGTAGTTGCGAAGTCAAGCCCGACCAGTGCGATATGCCTTGACAACAATTGAGCCCGTGGGCTTTGACAAGATATATCTGCTGCGTCCGAGCCAGAACACAAAGATACAGGCAACAAACATGAGCGTAGGTAGCAGGTACGCCGCCCAAAAGTCCACATTGGCCTCTAGCTCCGTCGTAGCAATTGCAGACAAGCCGCCGACGTTAATTGCCCAATAGAACCACGAGAAAATAGACTGTATGGTCAGCTCACGGTCGACAAGGACCTCCTTGCCGCTCTTGAGTTTGCGCACGAATGGACGGAAGCGTGAGTACTGCTCAGCGACCATCGGCGAGACGTTGGCCTTGATACCGCCCGTGCCTAGTCCAATCGTTATCATGGCGATAATCATACCAGGCAGCGCGCCGCCAGCGCGGATAGATACGGGAAGAGCCGTGAGCGTCAGAACGAGGTTACCAAGGATATAGACGAGCGAAAACAAAAGGATGGTCTTGTACTTGCCGAGCCATTGATCGGCGATAATTGCACCCAAGATTGGGCACAAGTAGCACCAGAACTGAAAGAAGTTAGACAGGCCCGTTGCCATTTGCTGCCCGCCGTCAATTGCGCCCGGACGCGAGTTTGGCACTTGGTATCCGTTGGAGATGTAGTTTTGGAAGGGACCGGTGATGCCATAGTACGTAAAGCGTTCGCAGAACTCGGTTAGCACAACAAAGTAGGCAGCGGTAGGAATCTTGTCAGCTACGCGACGCAGTGTCGACATGTCCTCCTCAGTTGCCCAGCGCTCGCCCTCTTGAAGAATATCCCCGTCATGATCAAGGTGGTGCGCCTCTGTATTAACTTTGACACCCTGTTTTATAGAAGCAGATGACATTGCTAAAATGTTAGTACAAGTATAAAAAAAAATGAAGAGATGGGAGGGCGCAGATAAAAGAAAAGATTGTGCTTGGAGATGTGACTGCCCCCTCTTTTATATCCAGGTAATTGCGCCCGCGGCCAGGCCTGGCGAAGGACATGCGTGGCGGTGGACGTACATGGTGGCGGTGGTCACTTGTCATGTTCGGCATTTGCCTTGCTTCATTTTTTTCTCTCCCTTCTCCACAAAGTAGCCGGCAAGATGCCTGTGATAGGGTGATTAGACAATGGCGGAACATGTGCATGCAGGCGATCGTTTGCGATAGAAAGGAGTAGTATGCCTCTAGAAACAATTTTCTTCTATCACAAGCGCATTAGTCTGATTTAGGAAAGAAGCGTTGGCGACCTTCTATCATAATTGGGCAAGATGATCATTTGGCGCACCTCACCTCCGCGTATTTGCAATAAGCTAACCAATGTCGCACTAACCACCATCGGATTAGCGGCATTGGCAATATGGATCGACAAGTGAGCGCGCGCTAGTATTTTGCATGAGGATTGCCGGTCCGCCTTTATCTAGCGGAGAACATCAAGCCCCAGTAACGCCGATGCGGCGAAAACCATTTTCCGTACTGCAATCATCTTTTAGTGCCTGGCAATTGGCTACCGATTTCCGCCTAGTCAAACATTGGGCTAGTGGGAGTAATAGCGCACTTGCCTAATATAGTCGAATAATGAGCCGATGATCTACTACTAACAAATCCAGTACGACCATCAGAAGCACCTTTTGAACACCTCATCGGAATTCACTCTTGGCAAAAATCGCACATGTCGCAATTGCACTAAGCGGCTCCCCCAAAAAGAGCATTGGTAAGCACATGATTAACATCGTCTATGAGAGAACAATCAACAAAAAGTGTGACCTGATTGTGCAAACTCCAGGTCATCAACTAATGTAAATTGCGGCTGGAACACGCCTCAGAAGCAATGGGGCGTATTTGGACTAGCGGATAATCACCTTCGCATTACCAACCAGCGCCCACAACGGCCTAAACTTGAGCCCGGAGTAGTCGCGGGATGGCGCGTGGACTTGCGAGATACGCGGCGGAAAGTGGCGCCTTTTTTTAAAAGGTACTCTATGGAACCACTTTGCCTTATATCTTTCTCTTCTCTGATCCTGCTTTTATAGGCTATTCTCCTTTTTAGCAACCCATTGTCAGCCTTGCGTCGGGGACCCGGTGTGTGGTCTTTTATATTTAGCTAGTTGCAGTTAGCTATGGACAATGGCAGCTGCACCCACTAATTCGCCCGCTTTGGCATGAATGTGATTTACTCTAATCAATTTGCAGCATCCCCTCAAGACAGCTCTGCACTGGCTGGTGCTGGCTTCGGCAAAAAGAACCTTTGAAAAGTAGGGACGTCTTTGGGCTTTTAAAAATACGTCATTCCTGGACTTTAAAATAAATTGCAGCACCCTTTTGTAGCTTTTTGCTCACCACTTGCTTTACGTCATCAAAAAAAAACACTATATCTCTTTACAGCTATTCCTTTTGGTATGACGTAAGAGGTGTCTTTGCTTTTGCCTTCTTCCAACCACTATAGAATGGTTGGGGAGAAACTTGGCCAAATGCTCTCCACCTCCATTTTTGCCAGTTGCTTTCACTCCACCTATGGTATAAAAAGCCTGTTTCTGGGCGCTGCCTTTTCTTCTCCTTTATTCCCATCTTCCCCTCTACTATTTATCTGACCAGTTAACACACCCGCATTTTAGGATTTACTTACCCAAACATACCTATAGATGGAGGAAACAAATAATTACGAAGTATATACATATCGAAGTTATAAGGATGATGAGCTGACGCGTTGCGAAGACATTTCTATTCCAGTAAATGTTAAAACTTGCAAAACCGCTGCTATACATGTAAAAGATTACTTTGCAGCTCGCGGTATGGATAACATTTCCGTACATGTTGCTACCGAGGGTATCGTTTATCATTACATTGGCAAAAACAGTTCAAAAGAATATCCAGATAATAGCATAACTAAAATGACGCGATTTATAATTGTGCATGGAAAATCTTGGAATTATTATAGAAAAAAGTTTTGTGAGGGATCAAAGGACTATGATATAATCATGGGTACAGCAATAAGGGTCGGTCAAATGAATGTGAATATATCAAGGGATGAGTTCATAGAGGCATTGGCCAATCCCCCAAGTTGTTATGATCAAATGCCACGACACAAGGAGTTATTGGATGCTTTGGTTAGTCCCTCAGTTGAGCTGTGTAGCAGGCCAGAATACAAGGAGTTATTTTGTGCATTGCTATACTCCATAGAAGACAATGATATCTTGTCAGCATACAATGTGTTAGTCGAACTATTGCTCTCTACCACAGGCGACGTTTAACTGCTTTATGAAATAGTACAACCCATCGTAGACCTTGCGTCGGGGACTCGGCATGTAATCTTTTAGTAGGCCTATGTAGTAATTTTTTTTAACAAAAAAGGAGTGATGAACTACTTGGTTGTGCTGCGGCACTGACATCAACGATGTCAATTGTTACTGACTGGAGCGGAATAGGGGTGAGCCCGCATTTAGACAACAATTGCCCAAGACATCAAGTGGCTGACGTTGTGCATTATTCTAACCCCCTCTCTCGCGAAACAAACACCTTCTCCCTCATATCTCTACTTCTCTCAAATTTCTTTTAATTTTTTATTAGGATGGCTTTCCCTCTACCTATGTCTCTCAATGTCAATAGGAGTGACAGTTTTATGCGGGTATATATTGGACTGATTTGGTTCTACCCGCGCCCGCCCACGACTTCGCTAGCAGAAGTAACTCAGCAAGTACAGCTGGGAGTAGACAAGGTAGTCGCAGCAACTCCTGAGCTAGGTGGAGCTTTTCGTGAAGGAACTCCAGTCCGCGTCGAGTACACTGCCGAAAGCAAAGTGTCAGTCACCTGTACCGAAGTGCCGTACACTTTTGTCGAAATGGAAAGGGACGGGTTTAACCAAGAAAAGTACTCTCAGCTATTCGAGGCTATCCCCAGCGTTACTCCGGACATTGAAGGTCTACCAGTACTCCGTGTGTGGGTATTTGGGCTCAGTTGTGGCGGAGTAGCCGTGGCCACTGCCACTCACCATATTTTGGGCGACGGTGCGGCAGCGGCAGATATAGCGATGAGCATTGGTCGGGCGTGCGTTGACCCTGAATATGAGCCAGTGGCGATGTGGAGCAGCCGCGACCGGGAGCGCGAGATGCTCACGGCTAGCCTCAAAGGAGACGAGAAAGTGGATGATTCGTATGTCAGACACTTGCATCAGATCACGCCGGCTACTGCTGGTGCTCTGCAGACTCAAGGACGAGTGGGCTCATACCAGTTTGTGCTGAGAGCCGAATCTTTGCGTCGACTCAAGGAGATAGCCATTATTGGTGGCAAGGATGGTGAAGAAGTGTGCTCGACTAACGACATGGTGGTCGCCTTATTCTGGCGCGCACACGCACGGGCACTCGTCAGCCATGGATCCACTTCTGAGTATACGTATTCTGGCGGACCCAAAGACCTGCGTGATGCTGTAGGAATCATCAACTTCTTGGGCAACATGATTGTACTGTGCCCTATGTTTGCCACGAAATCCTTCGTTCTAGACCATGGGTTAGTTCCTGTTGCTCGGCTCATCCGCAAATACACCCGAAATGGCTCAGCGGCAGGACTTCTACAGTTTATCGAGGTAATGGAGAATGGAGCGCCGGATATCCTGGCTACATTGGGCGCTACAGACTCGCCGTCTACGGCGTTCTCAAACATGACACGTTTGCCTTTGAGGCAAGTGGATTTCGGGCTGGGAAAGATGGGTACTGCACAGCTGCGCTCGTTCTGTACTCCATACATTGTCCACGCTATAGACGATGGCGCTAGCGGGTTTCTCGCGAACATTTGCTTGCCTGAAAGCATCTTGGCGTCGTTTTTAAGCGACGAAGAGTTTATGAGCTATGCTGATCAAGTTTATTAATTAAGATGCTAAATATACTACGCAAGGCGCAATAAGCAGCGCAAGCGTGACGAGTAGTGCTCATATTCACGCAAGGCAAGGGCCATTTTCATTTGTGCCATGAACGACCCATGCAGGCGGTACTCTAGCGCAGAGTGGTCAAAATTAGGGCAAACCAGCGCCAGCAGCAGCACACACGTAACGGTATCCTTGGAAGGGTCTTTCTCGCTGTACTCAACGCTCCAGCGCCGGAATCGCTTGCACATCGAGGTATACGTCGAACACATGTACATAGGGAGCATATCTAAATTGACACCAGCAGGCATGGCACCAAGACTTATCGACATAGTATGCAGATGTGTGAGAAGAGGGAGCGACTTGATTAACACCAGGGCGTCCCAAAGACACATGCTTGTAAATGGCAATCGCAGGACCCGAATGCTGGTATGCTCGCCAAGCAGCGATAGTACAGGCTGAAACGTCTGATTTGCAGGCACGCCGTAGATTACAAGCACTGAAGCGCCAGGTGCCATGTCCAACACATACTGCGTGTATTCGACAGAGGTGGCAAAGGGGTTCGGTATGAGACTTCGCATATTTCCCACTTCAACACAACGCAGCTTCAAATGTCTGCTAGGCGAGAACACGTCGTACTCCTTAAACATGGCTACCATTTCGGGATCCATCCTCATGCTTAGATCTTCGAGTGTCGCTGCGTTTCCCCTGAACAGCGTGTCGTCGCCGAATGGATAGTCCGCCTTGATAACCAGGCGCTGCAGTCTGGGAAAAAAAGATACACCGCCAAATACCGGCCGCTGCGATAAGCGTAATCGCCTGGGACACTTTAGCTTCAAAGTACGCAAGCACGGGTACTCTGCGTAATTGCCATCGCTATCTTGAACGAGACCAGATATGTCCGTCGCCTGGTGAATTTAATGACGAGAATTTGAAGCGTCGACGCACTCTGCCGCGCCAGCTGCACAGCCTCGTTGCTGCTGTTAAAGCAGGTGCAATTGATGTGTACCAAGTTGCGAATATTGTCTAACTGCAGATCCATGGGCGTCGTTTCGATGTGGGTGTTGTACTCGATGCGGCTAGCCAGCTGGAATAACTGTGAAACCAAGCTGCTAAAGTCTTGAATCGTGCTTTGAGAACGGTAGGGGCTGTACTCGTGAACGGCAACATTGACTTTGTCAAGCCTGGGCGCCATCACCTTGATTCGCTGCACAAGGGCGCTAATATTGGTGTTGGTCCTTAACCGGCTTGCCACAATATAATTACGCCGACGCCACGGAGGTGGGATGAATGTAAATGTAAGCGAGCGCACCAGCGGAAATGCGCAGCCATTGTAGGGTCCACGAGAGAGTAGCTTCAGCGTCTGGCCGGAGTAGATACCCGGCATACTCAACTCAATCTTGAGGTCCTTGACAAAATGACGTGTGGGATAGCCGAGGTCTTTGGGGCGGAAAGGCCACGAGGTTTGCGCAGATTTCACCATGTCCGTCTTGTCGATAAGCTGTAGACAGAGGGCGCGACAGTAGCGCAACTGAACTATGGCGCGAAAGTTGGAACAGGTTCACAGGAGAGCCATATGGCGGGCCATGTTTTCCTTGGTGTCATCATATTCATCATAGAGAAGTCCATGGTTGCGACCGGGAATGTAATCGACAACCATCTGGACGACGTGAGGAGGGAGTGCCTGAAACGGCGACAAGGAGGGCATTGCTTATAGCAACAATAGAGACAAATATAATTAAGTAACGAAAATGGCGATGCAGAAAGAAGAAGAGAGAGCGCTGAGTCGAAACCCAATTGAGAATAATCGGAGAGCCTGACACGTCGCAGACGAGGGCGATCCACCAGAGCTAAGCCACAGTTACACCTCGCTATACACCTACTACATATTGAGTGTTCATAATATATATATAGAAAAGAAAGAGAAAAAAGTGACAGATATGTGGAAACTCTTCTCGTGCACCACGCATCTGCCAAGCTAAACAGAGAGAAAGAAAAAAATAACAGTGGACGCAGTCTCATACGAGTAGGAAAAATATGCTTTTAGTGAGGTGCTGTGCGGATGGACTCTCGGGCAGCACGGATGAGCGGAGCGAGGGAGCGCAGCGGCTCAGCTTTTTGCAAGAACGGATGACGCAAGAGCTCTGTGGCATCGGGCCGCTTCTCGGCCTTCACCTCGAGTGCCTGGCCCAAAAAGTCCCTAAAGATGGGCGACAGAGTCTCCGGGTTCTGGATCTTGGGCGTACCCGTAGTGGCAATAAGGTAGAGCGCGCGCAATGGGTTCTCGTTCAAGTACGGTGGCTCACCCTCGACCATCTCAATAGCCATGATGCCGAGCGACCACACGTCGACTTTGGGCCCGTACTCCTTGCGCATAACCACCTCAGGCGACATCCAGTACGGCGTGCCCACCATCGTCGTGCGCTTAGCCATGCTCTCGGTCAGCTGGGCGCAGAATCCAAAGTCAGTCAGCTTGATATCTCCATTCATCGACAATAGAACATTGTCCGACTTGATATCACGATGGATGACGCCCTTTGCGTGCAAGTGCTCGAGCCCCTCAAGCGTCTCGCGACATACAGTGGCGATCTGCCCCTCGGTCATCAGGTTGTTGGTCACGACGTCCGTCAAGCTACCGCCCTCCATGTACTCCATGACAACCCACAGATCGCCGCGGTGCAAAAAGCTGTCGATAAAGTTGACAATGTTCTTGTGCTTGCTCTCCCGCATGACCAGGATCTCGTTGATGATCAGATCCTTCTTGGGCTGCTTCTCCAAGTTCATCTGCTTGATGGCGACAATGTTGGGACTGCCCACTGGCTGCGCCGTGTACACGCCGCCGGATGCGCCTTGGCCGATCTTAACAAAGTTGCGGTAGAGCAGCATCGGGTCGTTTGGATTACAGATCTGTTTGAGCCGGTCGACTACCTCGTCCGTCGATGGTTGGTGCTGCTGCCGCGGCCGGGGGCGCGGTACGGCTCCTGCTGCTGCGCCGTTGTTGCTCATCGGCTGCTGCTGTTGTGGCGGCATCTGCGGCTGCTGCGTGCTTGCCTTGGGCATTGTCTTGTGGCGCTGCACGCCAGCCGGCTGCTGCTGTTGCTGCATGGGCTGGCCGACAGCCGGCTTTGACTGGTACATTGCCTGCTGCACTTGTGGCGCTTGCTGCTGCTGCTGAGGCGGTGGCTGACCATAGGGATTGGCCGGGGGTCCAGGTCCGCGCTTAATTTGGTGGTTACTGGGCTGCTTCTTCAATCCCGAGGACGATGCCGACGGGTGTACACCATGGTGCATAGGCTGCTGTGCGCCTTGAGCTGGCATACCAGGGTACGGCTGCTGCATCTGCTGATTGTCTCGGTGGTTGCTTGGCAAAGTAGCTCCCCGCTTAAGTGCGTGCTGCTGGTCCTGAATCTGCTGTTGCTGCTGCGCCTGCTGTTGCAGCACGTTAAACGAGGGCTGCTTTTTCAGACCAGACGACGACGACTGCGCTGAGGGTGTCGGTACCGCTGACTGCTGCTGCTGATACGCGGCAGCAGGACCGGGGGCGGGCTGTGCGCCGTGAGCTTTAGGCTGTGCGCCATAATGGCCCTTTGTCGTCGTCGACCGCTGAGGCTGGCGGTATCTCGTCTGCTCGGCGTCATCGTCAAAGGCATGCTGGAGCTTGTTCATCGTACTCGTTGGCTGTTGCTGCTGCGGCGGCTGCTGTCTGGAGCCATCGCTGTTGGTGTGCTGGTGACTACGGTACGGTGCATGGGCAACGGCAGCAGAGGCAGCGGCAGGGGCGCTTGACTGGCCACGCGAATGAGAGCCCTGGTACTGCGGAGAATACTGGTCGACTTGGGATGAAGATGAGGACGAATTTTGCTCTTCACGCCTGGCATACGATGTGGTGTTGATGTTGGAGGGCTTCTTGTGCACAACATGCTCGCCGATTTGGGGGAGCTGCGGTGGAGGCGAGCCCCGGCGTGGTTCTGCGTGGCCATACATCCCTTGCTGCTGCTGCTGGCGTCCGGCGTCAGAGGCAGGCGAGCCCTGCTGTTGCTGTTGCTGCTCTAAGCTGGCCATCTTCTGCCACACCATGTCGTCCTGGTGCTTTGTGTTCTCCTGGTAAAAGCGCATCACCTCGACCACTGCCTGAGGATTGGCCTCCTGATCTTGCTTGGAAATACCCGCCTCGCGGAGCATAATAGACCATTCGCGTGGCAAGCCCTACAGCAAGAAACCATTTTATCGTGTGGAAAACGTGCAAGTCGCAAAGATTAGCACAGATTATCCAGACATGGGATGAGGGGAGGGGAGGCCAGACCAGTAACAACAACAAAAAAAAAGACAACAAAGCAGCATATCCTATAAAAATATAGGTAAAAACAGCACTAGGCGCTTTTTTACTCTTTGGGTGGGCCGGAAAAAAAAGAAGCATGTCGCAGATCCTTTTATCCTGACATCACACATAAAAAAGCATAACCCCAAGCATAGGACGCAAGCGGGCTCACGCCAGGCAATGCAGGTGGGGGAGAGTGCCGTCCAGACATAGCGTGCGTATTTTCATCTTCACAGTCAGTGAAAAAATGTGAGAGAAGGAGGGGGCCTTGTTTATGACAAAGTCATCGGCATGCCTAACATCCACGCCGTCTCTGTAGTATCTCAGGTCAACCACTTAGTGCATAATGGCCAGGCAAGAGGCGAGTATAGTAGAGGCCAGTGACTCAGAGAGGAGAGGGAAGGAGCCATGCTGTCAAGCCATGGCACAGCATAGACATGCCGTAATTATAGCATGGCAACATGGGCATGCGGGGTGAGAAGACGTAGCAGCCATATGCCGCTTTTTTTTACAACCAGTAAAGTATGGAGATAAGAGTACGTACCGTAAACTCGCCAGTCTCGTTGTTGAATCCAACATGGGTAAGGTGGATAGGATTGTATGGCGCTGAGATCTCTGACCGGCTCTCGCCCGACAGCGAATCTAAACAAGACAATAGAGGCGAAGAGTTTAGTGCACATGGACCGATTATAAAGGACCGCATGACAAACAGGCAAGTGAGCAAGTGAATAGTTTTGATGCGTACCTGAGTCCTTACCGAACATCGAAGAGAATAGCTTGTTGACAGCACCCTTGAAGGTCTTGTTGTTTTGGTTAGCATCGACCTGAATAGGCTCAAGCTGACCCAGATAAGTGCTGTTCAGGGGCCTGCCGTCCGAGTACTTGCGAGTAGGCAGAGTGGAGCCGCCGGTAGTCTTGCTGCGCTGCAGGGTAGCAGCGGCGTTCTGGGGGCCATTGCCGGTCTTTTTGGGCGGCGGAGGAGCCATGCGCGCAGGCACCATGTTGCGCGAGTCCTTTGGCTGTGGCACACCGTTATTGCTGCTACCATTGGAGTAGGCAGTGATAGTGCTGGGCCCAGCCGAGGCCGCCGAGACCTGCGACGCTGTGGCCGAGTGCTTGCTGCGCGGCGGAGCCGGAGCACTACGGCGTGGAATAAATGCGTCAGGAGTCTCCTGGCGGCCGGGAGCAGGCAAAGGCTCGGCGTAGTCCAAGTCATCATCGTGCTCGTCGTACATGTCATCTTGGTAGTCTGAAAGACGGTGGTGAGAGCTAGAGGCCGGCAGCTGCTGTCCGTGGCCATGCCCGTGGCCGTACGTGTGTCCGTCGTTCATAGTTTAATAGAGGAAATCGACCCAGTGCTCGGCCTGGCCAGATTGCACACGAGAAGAATAAAAATAATAAAGAGAAAGCAAAATAAGCTAGACACGCAGAGAATAGAAAATCAAAAAGGCTGGAGAAACAAAAGGTCACAAAGAAAAGGAAAAAGAAAAAGCACACCAGGAACTCCAGAAACGAAAAAGGGGACGAGTGTGTTTGATAGGACAAAAGTGATACCAACAGCGCGCGCTCTTACTGAACTCTGGGTTGGTCGTGAGTGTGAGAAGGCGATTGATAAAATGGCAAGTCGGCAAGAAAAAAATGCAAGTGTACACACTTGCTGCTGCAAATTAAAGAGTTAGGTGCTCGTTCTGCGAGTGGGGGGCAACAGATGGGCAACGTGCTAATTATAGAGGAGAGACGTGTAATTGTGCAGATTGCGCAGGAGACCGCTGTCTGAGGGGAGAGAGTCCGAATGAGAAGAGGGACACAAGAGCTGTAAAGCGTAGAAGACAAAAGAGCAAAATTGTACTTTTATAGAAGGGCTCCACAGATAATACGCTCACATGCGAGCAAGTCCAACGGAGGCATGTCCCAGTTAGCATGCATACAGGCGGCTCGTGGCTCGCCAAAGAAAACGAAAGAAAAATCGAGTTGCCGAGCCGCTATACAAGAGTTCTTTTTGATTCGCTGTGGCGCATCCATCAACTCCCCCCATCATTTTTTTCTCCCAACTGCGAATAGCACCTATAAATTTCCGCGTGGGCAGGATTTTTGGCTTCGAGCACATTTCAACTTTAGCTTTTTTTTTTGTGTGCAAAGAACAGCGCAGCAACAACCACATACGCCAGAACACTCGCTTTCTCTCTTTAACACACACATATCCATTGCTAACACTATTACTTAAAAAAGAAACATGGCTGGCGAGAGCTCTAAGCCTTGCGCGGTTCCTCTGACGCTCTCGCGAACTGAACAAGGCAAGTTATTGGCATCTACGCTGTGGTGGTCTGAGGGCTCCTTACCCCATTACTGGACGGACCAGTCATAGAAGGCGCCTGGAACATTCACATCTTTCCAGCTCGCGTGCAGCCCCAGCCTGCGTAAGCGCCCTTGTAGAAAATAAAATGCCCTCAGGTCTCTTGTTCATAGCACGTAGACTAGGCATATATACTTGTATGCGTTGTTGTGTACTCTCTGTTGACTTTAAGAACCCTTGGGATACTCCAGGAGCTGGCCCGCTGGCTCTCTTCTTCGCACTTTGAATATGAGCTTGTTTACTAAACACATCTTTTTCCGTCTTGCTTTTGGCCGCTGGGCGCTTCCTTGCCTTTTGACTCACGTCTCGGCTACACCTTTCAAGACCTGTAGAGGTAAGTACTGAGCTGCCATGTCCCGTTTTATGCGGGTACCAAAGATACATCGGCTGCTGTCTGCCTATTCGCCTTAATAAAAGAGGGGGCGGAGGGCAAAAAAAAACAAAGGCTGATTGCAAGCAGACAGCGCATTCGCTGCTTAAGATTTGATTGTTGAGCTAAAAAAAAGGGTGTCTTGTGTGTGTGTTTTTTGTAGCTCAACTTTCTCATTATACAATACCTGTCGGCCAGTTCGCTGAGCGCCACCGCTGAGCCTTTGGTGCGGGCGCTGGAGACGAAGCTAGGGATGCTGCCCCTGCGGCTCGACTGGCAGGGTGGACAGCACCCACGGACTTGCGCCGAGCTTGCCAGCGAGCACCCACACGTGAAGAGCGACGAGCTTCTGCGGCTGGCGCAAGCTTTGGTTACGCGCAACTCAGAAGCGCTATTGACAGCAGGTGGGTCGCTCCTAGGCCGCACACACGTAGCGCCAGTCAACCCGACCGCGCAGGCTTTGCCCTCCAAGCTGCGGCAGCGTTGCACGCGGCCATCACAACAGCCGCTTAGGGGCACTGGACGGCTGCCGCTCTCGGTGGTGTCGGCTTTCCGGCACTACGTGCGGTGCCATGGACACAAGTACGCGACGTTCTGCGTGCTGTTTGACAGGACCGGGCGGCGCATGATTACAGGCAGCGACGACTATCTGATCAAGATCTGGTGTACCAAGACCGGGTTCCTCATTAACACCTTCAAGGGCCACCAAGATGTCATCACCGACATGGCGCTCAATGTCGAAAATACTCTGCTCGCCTCGGCTTCCGCTGACGGCACTGTGCGGATCTGGAACCTGAAGACTGGCGAGCCGCGCGCAGTCCTCGTGGCAAATAGCGTGGGCCGGTGTAAGAGCATAACATCGGTCAAGTTCTCGCCCTCGCCGTATCCCGAGATCCGCTACCTGGCCACCACTTGCGACGACGGCCTATGCCGCGTCTACCGCTGGGACCGGGACCGGCTGACCTTTGACACGACGCCCACCATTATTGATGGGCGCTCTGACGCGCGCGACTCCATTTCATCATTTGCATTCAACCACACGGGGTCACGCTTTGCCATAGCCACTGTCGCTGGCTACATTAGCGTCTACTCAGCTATAGCCGACACTGCCGCGGCTAATACCGACTCTACTACACACTGGGGGACGCCTAAGCTGATTCGCCGCATGGCAGCGCACGAAGAGAGTATCACTACGTTGGTGTTTAGTAGCGATGGCGAGATGCTGCTCTCTGGATCTATGGATGGCACGGCCAAGGTATGGAAGTGCGGCGCGGCAGACACCAGATGGGACTCGGTGTCAGTTGATCTCAAGGAGCCCATTCCGCTGGCTGGTAGTGCACCAGAGACCCTGGTACCTCCGCAGGACGGGGAAATGCCGCCGCCTGTTGTTGTGCCGCCTCTGTCGGCCAACAGCGTGGCTACCGTGGCCGCTACACCCGCGGTCACCGATGTCGAGCATCGGCGGGGCTCGCTGAACGTCGCTGGCGTGAGAGAAGCGCCGCCAGTAAACAGTACCATTGCGCACATAGCTGCCACTGCGGCCGTTGCCGGCGGAAGTGACGATGTTAACATGGTCGTTGACAGCAGTGATCCGCCTCGGGACGCAGCTGTTGCCAGCCTGGTTGAGCTGGTGTTGGACAACACTGACCCCCAACCACTGCCAGTACCCGTGGCAGTCGCAGCCGATCCTATCGCGCCCGTGACTATAAAGCGCGTGGAGACTAACCAAGTGGCGTGGATATGCGATAACACTCGAGTGATTGTCAGCAACAACCTGGGCACCGTGCTGGTATTTGACCCACGCACTGGCGAAGTGTGCTGGCGGCGCCGTGTCCACAGCGTGGTCGATGTCTACGTCCTGATCCCGCACCCATCCGACCCGCGTATTGCTGTTTCGGGCGGATACGATGGGCGAGCAATAATATGGAACGTTGAAACCGGCGATGTTCTGCGCGAGATCAAAGTCGGCGAGCCACTCTACGACGGCGCGTTCTCTGAAGACGGACAGCACTTTGCTTTGGCCAGTGACAGCGGCGCAGCTACTCTCTACGGCCTGGGCTCCTCTTGGCCGTACGAGGATGCGCAAAAGATGCCCGAGCAGATGTTTGCCAGCGACTATACGGCTACCATCATGGATGCCAATCGCTTTGTCGCTGATCAGCACACACAGATACCCTCGTACTTGGTCCCGCACAGTGCGCTCATGGACTTTGACGGCCGCGTGTATCGGCGCCAAAGGGGCTCGCGCTTTGGCCTGGCGATCAACATGGGTGTAGACGAGCTGGCCTTTGCTCGAGAAGATGCTGGGCGCCGCGCTGCGCTTGATTTTGAACTTGACCACGCCTATCTTGACTACCAGGCCGCTCAAGATCCCATGGCTGAGGTACGTCCGGCGCGAGCCAACCGCCGCCGCCGCCGCCAACAAGCCCAGTCCACTACCCGCGGTGATGCCGCTGACGAGCCAGTCGAGGCTGAGCTCCCGCCGATTTTCCCTATCCCCGACGACAGCGACGACGAAGAATATAGGGCTGCTGATGACGACGATGAGGAGGAAGAAATCGAAGGGGAAGAAGAGGAGGACGAGGACGCTGTGGGTGGCCGAAGAGTCGATTATGCTGCTCCAGTGGGACGTATCACTGGGCGCACGCGTCATGGTGGTGATGCTGGCAGCACTGCCTATGCCAGTGATCGGGACCGCCGGTCTGCGCTGGAGCTTCTCCGCACGCGCCACAACCGCACCAGCGCTCGTGCGCAGCGCTCAGGCAACCTGAGAACCGCGCGTCGTGGTGGGAGCGACAGCGAGGCGAGTGAGTTTGGAGATGACAGTGACCCCATTGACGTCGATGGCGACTCTGCCGGAGAGAGCAATATTCGGCCTAACGGCGAGAGGAGTCGCGGAAGACTACGTCGCGACGCTGGGGCATCGCAGTCAATGAACCGTTCTGATAGCTCCGACGACGAGTTCCGGCCAAACGGCATCCGCACAAGCCCGTCGACCCGCACTGGAAGCACGCGCCTGCGAGCTCGTGGCCGGGGAGACGCTGGTGGAAGTAGAGCGTCACGTGTGGCCGAGACAGGGCGGCAGACGCGCAACCGCCGCATTGCCAGCGACTCTGAGGACGAGACCGAGGATAACGGCAGAGCTGAAGCCGAGTCTGTCGATAGCGACGTCAATGGCGAAGGTGCGTCGTCGGGCTCAGAGTTTAACGACTCTGGCACTCGGAATACTACCCCTACTCGCCGCCGGTCTGGCCGTGCTAATGGCAGCAATACTACCTCGCGGCCAACAGCCGATGATGCTGGCGATGAGACACCGCAAACCCGGTCGCTACGTGCGCGGTCGGGAAGCTACGAGCACCCGCGCCGCAATCTCATGGAGCAACACAGCGGGAACTTTGTCAGCCAGATGGCCGATGCGTCGATGGAGGATCTTGCTCTGCCTGGCGCTAGTAATAGCCGTGTGCCGCGGTCCAACGACAATCTGCCCTCTAGTGGCGATGAATATGACGAGCAAGACGGCGATGATGGCCACATTACTCGCCGCCAAAGCAAGCGCAGGCAACCGCCAGCCGCCGGCAGCAGCTCCTCTGCTGTGACTACCAGGCGCTCGGCAAAAACGATTGCCTCGGCGTCGACGTCCAAACAGGCTTTGCGCGCGAATGCCAACGAGCTTTACCAGCCAACGGACTGGATCTTGGCAACGACGCCCAGTACGGTGCCGTATCGCCCACAGGTCGGAGACATTATTGCGTACTTCCGCGAAGGGCACGAAGACTTTTGGAAGAGCCCATCGCGGTGCAAGAAGCTCAGCGACAAATTGCTGCCTTATGTTGCTGTGCCCAACCTTTCGGTGGCAGTCTTTGGCAAAGTCGTCGACTTGAAATATTCCGTGGGTCCGCCTGCCTATTGCACGGTGAAGATCCAACTGCTGAAGAACCAGACCATCGAGGAACTGGACATGGAGGGCGCTGATAGCCACGAACTCACGCGTCGCAGTATACTAGTTCAGTACCACGACTGCGACGGCGTGCCTGATTTTCTGATATTGTATTCGCGGTATCGCGCGTCGCTGAGGCGGTCGCTCAAATGCGGCGACTCTGTCAGCGTCTTGTTTGACGAGGACCAGGTCCACAGCGCTGTGATTACTGGGTTCCGCGATATCAAGCCGACGGTGCGACAGTCTAGCGTCACCAGGCTGCTTGCTCGCAACCCGTGGAAGAGCATTATAGTCGAGTGGTCTGGTGGCAGCGAAGTTGGCGCCGAGCAAGTGTCTCCCTGGGAACTTGTTCATGACGATGACGGTGCAGCGGCGGAAATCCCGGCTGACACCAAGGAAGCCCTGCTGGATATCGTGGACTCGCTGCGCGATGTTGGAAGCTTTGGATGGTTCGTGCGGAATGTCGACTATGTCGTTGACTACCCCGAATATGTCCTGCTTGTCGCCTATCCGATGTGTTTGGACACAATTTATGAGCGCTTGGATAACGATTTTTACCGCCACCCGAGCGCCGTGGCCTTTGACGTTGGCCTGATTCTTGAAAACGCTGAGACGTTTAATGATCCAGGAACATTGGTCCCGATTGCCGCTAAGCAGCTAGTTACCCAGTACAGGCAGCAGGCCAGCCAGGTGCTTGGCAACGGTGACTTGTTGGAGGGAGGTGAGCATGACCACTATGGTCAGGAAATGCCCTCGCCTGTGGCGCGCCGCTCTACTCGCCGCTCCTCTGCGGTGCCGAATGGAAATCACGCTGTGTCCCCAGTTGCTGCTTCTGCGCGCCAGTCGCGTAAGCGCAAGCCCCAGGCTGCTGCTACCAGGTCAGGCCGTTGTGTGTCCCGTCGGATTGACCCTGACTCTGATGAGTCTGATTTCGCGGACCACTACTCTGAGGACAATGAGCATCGTGGTGCGGGCGGCGTACGCCGTCGTCTTCGTCAGAAGAGCCACACCTATGATGAAGAGGATGAGGAAAGCGAAGAAGATAGGTACAGCGAGAATGACGACGACGATGAGGACATGTACTCCTAGCTGTAGTGTTTTTTTTTTTAAATATTCAATTTATGCGGTCGTTTTCTTAACATATCTTATGAATCATTTACATGTCCTTTAGATTGTTTGTAAGGGAGAAGATGTTTAAGTATTAATGAGGATACTCTGGCATGTGTATATGTTAGTAAATGTATTGGTTAAATAAATGTACCTAATGAGCTATGAATATCACATAGAGTCGTTCACAAATATCACAAATGGCTTGCTAGCATGGTGGACTTGGTAACCAAGAAGTAAACCATGAGATTTGTGTGCAAATCATCAGGCATTAGTGCCACCAAAACCTTGCGTCATATCTACCTAGTCAGAGAGACCATCGAGTGCATCAAGGGGAAATATACCCAACATACCCTCCTTTGTACTCCCGTCCTTGATGACGCATACATCGGTTAACGTACTCCGAGTGCTTGAGATGGCATGTGAAATAGCATTGTTTGTAAATGCAAGCACGTAGCCATATACAACAATAAGTACGACTACAACATTATTGGCAAACAACCCATCCAAAAACTGGTATCCACTTGATTCCACCTTGCAGATTTCCACCGAATACGTAGGGTCACATTTATTCTCAAGTTTAGTCTTAAGTTCTGCTTGAACTCTCCTGCCCAATTCATCATTTTTAGTGAATAACTGAAGAACATAATCGCTTCCCATTGGTAAATATATTACAGAAGTAAAACTAGCGAGTTCAGCGGTGTTTAGTGGTGGGTAGAATTATTTGAGGAGAAAAAAAGTGGGCGATGCTCGAGTTTTTATATCCAAAGAAAAAAGGCACACCTCACTGGCGAGGAGGAAATAAATAAAATCGAGACATCAAGAATGACGTGAGACGAACAAGAAATGAGTGTGCTTGATGCTATGAATAGTATTCAGTATTCGGACAATACATTTGCGTCATTTTGCAATCAACACGAGTGCTACACGTGGGTTCTAAGAATGGAAAAAGGAAGGGTGCAGAGGTAAAAACTGGGCGGTCATGGGTGCATCCACTATAAAATGTGACTTTATCCACGTCCAATTTTTTTGTCCAAGCTGCCAGCACAGCATGACTGGGAGGCGCGGCAAGGAAATAAAAAGAAATTTTGTTGAATAAAAATAAAAAGAAAAGCGGACAAAGGTCTTAGTTCTTCTTGCCCTTGGCAGATTTGACTGGCTTTGCAGCAGCTTGAGCCTTGCGTGTCTTGAGG